>KI424106.1:13924-25720 GCA_000473375.1 Anopheles culicifacies | reverse complement strand
GCAAAGGAGTTGTTTCAACTCTTTTTTTTTCTTTTCGTACGACACTAGTTGTTACGGCTCTTCCATTTAATTAATCCGGCTCTTCCATTAAAGTTATTTTTTCAAATGAACATTCCTGCGGCCGTCGGATATCAATGTCCTTTTGGGAATAATACTGTTATTGGACTTCCTACTTCTGTTTTTCTTACAGATTTTTAATACAAACATGCATACACTTTTTGGTTGACATTTTTATATTAAAAATTATTAAAATAACTTACATAAAAATGGATTTTTAAATGTTTAAAAAAATATTTAAGTTCACAAATATAATTTAAAACTATGATAAAAAAAGCTGTATAACCTCGAATTATCTTTAAGTTAACATGAAAAATCTACATATTCCAGATAAAGCAAGCCGTTAACGTACAGCTTTTAGGTAATAAATTATTTAATCTGCTTTCCAACAAAACATTATGAAACTTTTTTTTAAATTATATAATGAGAAAACACACTTTTGTGAAGTGTGTTTATCTTTTTTAATGTAGTTATCTTACGGACTGGAAAGGCTGTTTTTTATATCGCAATGTCCGACGAAAATGATCCCTTCAGCATTTTAAGTAAATTGTAAAAAAACGCGTGATATAACTATACCGCAAATACCCGCAGAACCCCTTACTCGATTTACGCCATTTTACGATTTTTTATATTATTGTTTGTTTGTTTGATTGTTTGTCAAATGTTAAATTGTTTAGACTGAATTAAGCTCACAATATGCGTTATTAAAAGAACGATTAGCGTTTCAAGTGCAGGTTTATGTTTTTTTTGCAGCTACAGCACAAGTTTACAGCGACAAAAAATAGCGCAGTATAATATTGAATTCAGGCAAAAGTAATACAGCAATAGCTCACTAATAAACAATCACAAACAAAAGATGGAAAATGGAAATTTTGTTTAATAGTAAAATAAAAAAAAACGCTTATACATGTCTATTTTTCAACTATTCCATAAAATTATAAATGATACATGAAAAAAAGCTTATTCATCCGGCCCCAAAAACTAGCGCAAATCGGATGGCTGCTTTACACCTTTATTTTATACAATACCTAACAAAACTGGAAGACCTCGTGTTATATTGGTGAATAATTGGATAGTTCTTTTGTTTATAAAACTCAGAAAAGGTTTTGGATAATATTTGCTTTAGTTTCCTGAATTCACGTGATATCCAACACAAATAGGTTAAGTTATTCCTAAATTTGTTTTTTTATTTCTGCATATGTTGTGAGTACTTTATCAGAGATGTCTACATATTTTTAAAACGTTATTTTTGAAAGGTTTCGATTCCAAAATGTGCGTAAAAATCATAACATTCAAAATACCATGTAATATTTTTTATTATCATCCACCTTTCAAATCAATACATTTGTCTATCCCTCAAGTTTTCAAGTTACTAAAAAAGTGAATATTACGGACTGTACAAGCCACAGTGTTCGATGAGAAAAACAAAAGTTAATCTATTAAAAAGCATTATAAGCGATTATTAATTTAACTGTTTCGATAAACGCATCTAACGAAATGAAAGTGCAGTTATAGATCGTGAGTGTCAGAACTGACACGTAGATCGATCTGATTGTTAACTGATTTCCACTAAAGTATTGTAGGAAATTCAGCACGCTCGTGTGGACAAATCAATTAGAAAACTGAAAAACATCATTCATTGTAATTGACGTATTGTTAATATCATGACTAACAGAATAAGAACGAAACCAGAGAGTGTCCGCATTTGTATCACGTTGACGTTAATTTTTGTGTTGTATAACAAAATGCATACATTCGGGCTTTAATCCAGCAATAGAAAACCAAACGTATTGACTGTCGATCCTAAAGCTTTTATTTGGAAAGCAGCTAAAAGCGTTTGTTTGTTATCATTTTATATGCTGTTGAAAGAAGAGCGTACTGTTTTCTAAAGTACATCAAATGCTTTCATGTTTTTAAAAGATGTTTGTGCAAATGTAACAACAGGTTTTCTGTGAATTCTTATAAAAGATCGCATATAATTGAAAATTACCTAGCAACGGTCTGCGGCAGTGCATTTGACTTTGTTAATGACCCCATACCAACGGGAGTCAAGAATGCGAACTTTTGACGGCCCTATAAGCCCTGTTATATCCAGCCTGAAGTTTGTTTGCGTAAAAAATGATGGGAACCGCATCTGGTTCGTCGATATACCGGTGAACATATATGAACCGCTCGGAACGGGACAATCGGTGGGTATGCTACCGTGGCGTCTCATCTCCCGGTAAACGACCAGCACCAGTCGATGCGTGCCGGGATTTTTGATAAAAGTGCAAATGTCTATCGTTTGGTTGTAGAACAGGGTCTGCAGCGCCGCCCCAGGCCCTACATGAATCCAAATGACAACAATAATCTAAAACAAAAGGGAGAAGAGAAGCTATTGGTTGCGATCACTTTCTTCACTTACACGCGTGGATACAACTTACGCGTGGATTTGGCACCTTATGCAGCGTGTTGATCTCGAGATTAATGCGATTCTCGTTCGATGTCGATGCAATATGGACGGTTAAGTTTAAATGATTTGAATAGTTCGTCACATCTACTTTCGTGAGAAAGGGTGTAACTTTATATCCAGCAAACGACACCGGTACCGTAAAATGTGTCAAGCACAGAATGAACAGTTGTCTCTTAAATGAAGTCATTGATATATTGGTTACGGACAGGAATATGATAGGACGAACACATTACCATTTGCATATAACTATTCAGATAAACATGTACATATAGCACGGACGAGCTAATAATAGACATGCAATTGAGATATTTAAGATAGGGAAATTGAATGGATAATAATAATGCACTAGTACGTTTTTCTCGTATACGTTCGACATTAGAAAGGGCTTGTACATCCGACGCTACATACACCTCGTAGTCTTGGTCCGTTAAAGGAGCCCTCAATCATCGTCACACCTGGGACTCCTGTACATGTGCAGTCCTAAAACTACTTTCAACACTGAGTCATCCGGTGCCATTCGCAAAACTGGCGCCTGACTGGGGTCGTACGGTAAATGATCTTAGTTGGTCAGTTTCAACCATTTTCTCAGAAGCTTCCGCAATCTTCTCTCTTCTAATACTTCTCTTCGTCTATCTTCATTTTGATAATCTGTCTGTCTATGTCTATGTCTTCTCTCTCATGGCTAACTGACTTAAAGATACCTCTAACAACTTCACGGTTGAGTGTTCAGTTCGGTCTTCATGTTACCAAGCATTGACGTTTGAATCTATGTTCTTGTAACCCTTCCTAAGTTACTAGAATATTAGGTATTTTCAGTATTTTCAATAGTACACCTAGAGGAGAATGTTATGTGAACTGTGAGACCATGACGCCACGGCCTCCAGTGCACATGAAACAATGTGAAACACGCTCAAAAAATTCCTCTACTATCTATCCTTCCTTGCTTTCCTTCTATCTACCCAGTGCATTGTTAATTGAATGCCATAAATCAGTTGTTTTAGTTCCTCATATCCTTCTAATTTAGTTCTTTGTTTCGATAGTTTATTCCAAGAGCGAATGTTTGAGGTTGTGTGTCTTCCATCTATGGTGGTATGCAAAGGTCGTCGAGATTGTAATGTATGAATTATTTCTCGCTGCTGCCTCGCACGCTTTTCAGCACGGATTCGTCCCCATGTGCTCAACCGTCACCATACTGGTCGAATTTTACAGCCTTTCTCACAAATGTTGGCCTTTGGGATGACGCGGTGTACAAGGATATCATGGCAGCTATTGATAGAGTTCCAAGCTCCAGGCTCTGGAACTTCCCGATGATATGTTGGTCTGGATGCGGTTCTAGCTAAGCAGCCAAGCTAAGGACTACCTAGGAGACTAAGCTGTCCAACTAAGTCTTCAGGTAGCTTTGACATCGTTCCAGCCCTGACTAACCACCAACAGATTGAAACTATGCGCCGAGAAGTATGCTGGCGTCACGTGTGCTCATTCTACCAGTATAGCCTAGATGAATCTGCCCTGGAACTCAAAAGATGTGCAATGATGCAAAAGATGAAGGCTTCCTTGAACATCTCGAGCACATCCCCAAAGGCATTCAGTAGATCAGTCGCCTCCTCAAACAACTGGTACGTGATATAAACGATCCTGTCTCGGCTAAGTTGTTTTTTTGCTGTGTTGGAGTATGCTTCCATGGTATGCAGGTCCACGGCTACACGGACCCAGGCTCTTCTGAAGTCTATCCGGCGTAAGTATGCATAAGTTACGAGATAGACTATGATGGACGATGTGCACTGCTTGACCTAGGAACGATGGAGCAACGTAGCTGTTATACGCAGAGAGCTTTGTGGCCGTATTAATTCACCTTCAAATCTTCAACGCATACGGGGACGTATTCAGCATTTCTCATTATCTAGTATCTAGCCAGTTTACATTTTGTTGATTACGCTGGTTTTCAATTTATGAGAAAATAAGATTCATCGTTTTATCACAAAAGATCCTAATGCATGTGTAAGCGGCCACTTATAAATATCGATCACTCATCTTCCCTATAATGGAATGGAATTATTACCGATCCATTTTGATATATATTTTAATTAAATTTTGATTAGTAACTCAAAATTTAAGTCTTTTTAAATCACCCTAACGGCGCCAGTTTAACATCTCTTTTTGTAAAAAAAAATCCCCAAAAACCATTTGACTTAAACATGGCAAAGCGATCTTTACTTAAATTTTGATTAAATTTTACATTTGATAGTATTTTTTTTTTTGAAATAGTACATATATTTGTATCTTAAAAAATGTTCCAATAAATGTTCAAAAAATATTAATATAAAGAACACTTCATTCGAAATACAAACTAAGTATCAAGGATATTGGAACACATTATTTTCATTTCTCGATTACTCCGAGATATCTTTGGAAAACGAGAAGGGTCAGATAAATAATATTCCCCAAGCATTTTGGAAACAAATGCTATTTGATCGGTGAGCAGAATAGATTGATCAAAGTCTCATCCGAGTCCTGCTAACGGGAGAACGGTCCGAATGGAATTTGAACCACGGTCCTGCCATTTGAAGATCGATTCCGATATTACACCCGTTATACGTTACACCTGTTTATTTTTTAAAACAAATTCATCACACTGATAACTAACGACGGTGTATCCGTTTAATTTTTGACGATCAGTTTCTTCAAGCGTCCATTCCAGCGGCTGTCAAATATTAACGTCTTCTCCGGTCCTTGCCAACATTTCACCACCAGCTTGAAGCTGGTTTCGGGCAGATACACCGGCAGGTTGATGTAGTTGAGCGTGACGTTTGTAAGGATCATGCTATCGCCAGGATGTACTGGGCATCCCTTTGGCATCACGCCATGGCGCTTCAGGTTATCGAAGACCATCTTCACTAAACGCTCGTTGGGGCGTACGAAAAACGCGCACAGATCGAGCCGGGAGTCGTAAAGCAGATTCTCTAGCATGCCCGATCGTACATAATAGCTAGCTTGGAGCTGTAATAAGAGATACAAGTTTATAATGCACACACGTTCACACAATACTTCCTAATACACCATCAATCCATACCGTCATTGTGTTTATCTTCTGTTGTGCAAAAATGGTCAGATTGAATGCAGAGTAGGGCGCAACGTTGTAGCGCGTAAGTCTAACGGTTGTATTTAAATACCTTGGATTGGCCGTAACTTCGATGCTAGTCAGGTAAACCATCATCTGAAAATGGGAGCGAGCATTCGTGAGCCGTGAGCGTGTTTCGTGAGGATGCCGATCGAAGCTTACCTTTTCCGATTTTCCACCAAACGCGAGGGTTAGGTGAGTGCAGAGAACGATCAAAATCGGTGACGCTCTCATCGCGTGATCAATCGAGCTGTCGTAATCCGATTGTGCGCAATTCGGGTTAGTGATCGGGCTAATGTGGTGTTTCGTTACTAGCATGCAAGAATAAGTGCGCTTAGTCGATTTACTGATAGGCATCGAGTGTAGCAAATATTAATTTAAAAAATGTAATAAATTACTCCGCAATTTCATTACTAAATGTCACACAATCGTACATCATTCCAGAATTGCCTTTGTTCGGCTTGGTGTGAACAGTTGTACCATCCGAGAATATTTTAATTAAACATAGCCAAGCCAAAGACCATTTTGGTAAGTTTCTAACGCATTCTATTAGTTTGGAATATATTTCTATTACTTTAGCGAATTTTCAGAGTACTTATAGGATTTTATTTTGACAATTTTTCCACTCGTTCACTCTTAGCTCAAACTATTTCTCAGTTGTTTAAAAAAAATATTTCATAAAGTGTACACCCTATGTGCTGAGACAAACATTACAAACTTTATTAAATTATGCTAAAGAAACTGACTATTGCTGCTCCTCCAGCAGAATATGTTGCAGACAGTTTGGGAAATTTTGTTTAAAAATCAGTGTATGTGTTTATTTTGTGTTATACTCCATTTAAGCTCGCCCTCGACTAACAGGATTCGTTTATTATATTGAGAGTACTCTTTATGCTACCGTACCATCGCGTTTCGAAGAGTATATCCTTACGTGCGTTAGTGTACGCTCGCACTTCGATCAGAAAATCCGTCTGCGGGAGAATACCGGGCACGGGAAAACAGGACGGCGTAAAGTTCAATACCATTTCATCTCCAACATCGAAAGGACAGCGAGGAATTTTACTATACTTTTTAATAATGTCATAATACATCTTGACCAACCGATCGCTGCCTGGGCGCCTTATGAACTCGCAGCCGTCGACCCACCGGCTAATCAGCTCTTTCTGTACAGCACCATCGAACGCTCGCACGAAGTAGGAAATAAAGATCTACAGCGAACGGAATACAGAATTTAGCGGACGGCTACTAAGCTGTTGTTTGTTGTTCGATGGAAATTTAGATAATGAAATTACCTTCACATCCCTTATCAAATGCTTGGCTTGGATTTGCATCAGATGTGTTACATTAAACTCGTACGCCCCTACGTCGACAATGCTTACGTTCACAAACTTTCCATTAACTTTTACTTCTTTGAACGAGATAAAGGGACGCATGACATTCTTTGAACAAAAAAAAATATTAAAAAAAAAAGTTAACTCAAAACATTTATTTCATGTGTGTTTAATGTTACCAGCAGATCTGCGCTAGCAAACGTCGCCCAACAAGCACAAAGTGTCACAAGTATATACACACGCTTTTGTTTCATAGCTGAATGATTTAACAACCGTTTAGAGGCAGTGTAACAAACAGAATAAAAAGAGAGCAAACTGCTACGTTCAATATGCATCCATCAGAAGTAGAATAATTAAATGGGACGGTTATTTATAGCTGACACCAAATGATGATAACATAATCATGGCTGAAAAAAAGCTCGTAATCCTCGAAATTAAAACAAAAGTATAGGGCAGCAACCATTGATTACGTAACATAATTACGTAAATAAATAAACTGAGGTGTAAATAAATAAATAAATAATTAAGAGGCATTTAACTCTAGATTTCCCATGTTTTTTATGTTAAAAATATTAAAGCTTTTAAAGCTTTTTATTCACGTTCTGATCAAATTTGACAACTTTGGCCAATGTTTTTGCAGCAGACATTATATAAAGAGTAAAAATATCTGGGATTAATAATTCGATACTGTCGGCAACAGATCGGAGCGAGTGCATCGTGAGGTAGTTTGACTTTTCCTCGAGGTATTTCGTACCGTTCCAGCCTATTGTCCGTCTCTCAACAAGTGAAGTAACCGTAATAAGTTAAAAAAAAATTTCTTAAAAAAAATTAAAATCTAAAGATGGAAAATGGACAGAAATTTACTCTTTATTTTTCCAATTTGGAAGTAATCTAACTTAAAAATTGGACAATATAAGCGATGAAATACACAAGTGCGGAAGCATTGGAGGTTTCCAAGAAGAAAAGGATGACTTTCTGCTGATCTTTCGATTGGAACTTGCGGTGACCATCAAGAAGCTCAAGAGCAATGTTCTGCATTCCTCTAATTTGGCCATAGAACAAGACGTGGATATTTAAAATCCATATCAAGCTGGAAATTACAAATGATCTAAAACGAAATAGAGAAAATCACACTGGCCAATGAACTTGGCAAAGGTTTGTCTGGAGTGGAAAATCCAGCGATCCAGTGCCATATTTTGTGACTATGTTGGGGAGCAAGTCGACATTCGCAATTATTGCGTTACGTAATAAATGGATGTACCCCTAAGGAATTTCTATTCGCTACAAGTACAATTATATGGTAAAACGTTGGATGTCCCAGATCTACATAACTGTTGAGGTAAGTAAAAATGATTGTTTTCAATCAATCATGAGTCAAGTAAAGTGCTTTGTATAGAGTTAAATGAGTTGAACATGGTAGAATAACAACATGAAATAGGAAAAATAGATTGTTTTAGTTTTAGTTAGATTGTCTCACTGTTGAATTTGATTATTCGACCCTAAAAAAGCATTACAAAGTTTAAAATAGCAATGAAGATATTTTGTATTGCTTCTATTAATTCAAGAGAACATTAAGTTGCTATTACACTCCTTAACACAACTCCTGTTTTTTAGAATAAAAGAAAACCTAGAATAGATAGCTGAAATTGATGGTCTTATAAGCTGTAGAAAGTAACTCAACATAACTTAAAAAATAAAATATAATTATTATTTAACTCACACTTTCGCAATTTCTTTTGGCACTGGCAAAATACTTCCCTTTAATATAACTTTACGAACACGAAGCGATTTTTTTTTCTTCGCTATGGTAATGGTTTACAAAATCGTTTAAAACTACATGTATTTTGATACCCCCTTTTCTAACATAAATATATTTTTGAATGAGTTCATTCATCGTTTTTGGCTACGTCTATCGTTTATCGAGAGTGACACGATTTTTTCATATTTTGAATTGTAGTACTTCTGATTTTGTATCGAATCATTCCATTTTTTGTTGAATTATAGCATTTTTAATAATGAGGCGGCCCGGTGGGAGAGTTGTTCGGCGCCGGGCCTTCACACCACGAACCTACCTTATATATTTAACTTACATGAATACAGATAGTTCAAAACCTAATGTAAAAACTAAGCAATACATTTTTCAAAAAGTTTAAATGCTATAGACTGTTGGAAAAATCTACAAACTCTAGAATCTACTATAACATCAATTGCAACAGACTCTTGAGACCCCTTGAGATGTTGTGAGATCGGAAAGCTCCTGCAGTTCATATCATAATGACGAGAACGAATGATTACCTCTCAAATTTGTAGGAAAATCTTTATAAATTACTCAAACAGCTCAAGCGCATTTCACTTCAAAGTAATTGAAATGTTAAGGTCGACCAATTGACCAAAAGGATTGCTTTGAAAAGTGTTCTTATTGGAATAGTTCAGGAGGTTTTTCGTTTAGTTGACTCCTGAAGTCGAGTCAAGAAGCCTTGGTGCTCTAGCTTTTCTGGATATAGGTCTAACAGTTCCTTTGACAAGGTCGACAGAACAGGTCGACTCTAAGACATGGAGTTCTGGTGACAGATTCCTTGATTTGGAGAATCTTGTATGGTACTGCATTGAGCTCGAGGGTGCAAGACCCTTCTTGATTTTATTCAATTTTGTCTATTGCAATGCTCAAGTTCGCCTCATTAGGTCTCTGTAGTACACTCTTAGTCTTCTTCTTTATGTTACAACATCGACTGCATCATTTCTGGCTTCTGTCACTTGAATGTACCCGCGCCAGGATATAGTCAGTTCTCCGTACACGGGAACGTCTCGAATGCGCCACCGTTCGGTCCTCGGCCACCGCTCCACCCCAATTGCCCCCATCTAGTATACCCTAGCCCCAAACGAATAGCTGCTCTCTGCTTCAAAATAAATTATTTTAGATAAAATATCATACAATTGCAAGCAGTTATGAATAGTTTGGTGAATTTGGTTAACAGATTACAGGTTCCGTATAACATCTGTTTTTGTTTTAATAACTTATTTCACTTAAAGAATACATAAGAATCACACTATTCATAAGAATATTAATAGATGAAATAAGTGTGAAAATAATTTACAAAAATTAAATGAGCCTAAATAGCAGAAATAGCAGTTGGAAGCAAAGCAAATGTAGATTATGATAAACAGCGAAATATATTGCTAGTGTTAAAGTTTGAAAATGATGTATTAAAGCTACCGCTAAGGGTTGTCAGACTTAAATTAGAACTATGCTATCATAAAGTAATAGAATCTAAAGCAGAGTGTAATATTGGTTACAGATTACTACAAAACATAGTGTTACTTTGTTATCATGAATGTTCAAAAGCCAGTTACTTTCATTTTAAAAACGTATGATCTTCCTGGTACGCATATTTGATTGGAAAACTGTTATTAAACATTTTGCGGTGGTGTCTGCAATCAATAATAAATAGTAAGAAGTAGAATACAATTTCAACATTCATCTGTTGGTGTTTGTATGACGTCGCACCCTGCTCTTGTTCATTCTTCTGTGAGTGGGTCCATTTTTGTTTGTTTGTGGCACTAATGGTTTATCGTTCCCGATACGAACTAATCGTCCATGGTAGCGTACATTAATGAACGTTTCCATCAGTACACCCGTTTGGTAGGATGTTTCGAATATGAAATTACTCTCGGGCAGAAAGCCCGGCACACGTATAGCGGACGGATATAAATTGCGTACATAAAATGTTTCCTTCGGCGGGATTGGACATCCAGTAACGAAACGATTATTAGGCAGCATGTGATCGTAAAACACTCTAATAAACCGATCGGTGCTTGGACGCTTCACGTACGCACACAAGTCTACCATTCGCTGTAAGATGCGATTTTTTGACTCTCCTGTCACGACATAGTAGGCGGCAGTTAACTGAAAATTTGAATGCACAACAGATGGACAATTAGGTTCAATTTGTTTTAACATGAACTGAAGAGTTAATGTTCAACATGTGTTCTTCTGAGATCAAATGGTAGGATCACAATTTAAGATGCTTGTCTTACCTTTAAATCTTTTATTCCGCGAAGCATTACCGCCTCAACGGAAACACTTTGATTTGTGATGGAAGATGGTTCTGACAAACTGCACGTTATGTTAACGAATCGTTCATCAAACATGCAATCAATTTTTTTAATTATGGGTATGATCTAGAAAACAGAACATTAAAAACAAAACTATATAGCACTAGCAAACTTCTGTGCCTACGCTCGTACGCACGGTTAGGAAACAATCCGATTGGTTGTTGAAAACAAGCACTGCCACAATGGCGAACGTGGTTCTGCTGAGTTGAATCATGCTATAATATTACTTATATACTGATCGTAGCAAAAGCTAAACTGGACACCACTTTCTATACATTCCATTAATGTTAGCTAGTTTAAATGCCTGTGCTGTGCTGTAGAATATATGACTGATAAATGACATTAACAAAATCGTTCTTTAATTAGTTTAGGAATGAAAGAAATTAAAGAATGTTCTAGAACCTCGATGAAATTGCCCTAAAAATAAAAACTGTTAATGTTATGCAATACAGTTCGTAACATAATTATAAGACCATCAACCATTTACTA
Organism: Anopheles culicifacies; assembly: GCA_000473375.1. Lineage (NCBI taxonomy): Eukaryota > Metazoa > Arthropoda > Insecta > Diptera > Culicidae > Anopheles > Anopheles culicifacies. Next base: position 14,160 of record KI424106.1, on the reverse strand, counting down.
ACAGGTAATCACTTAAACTTGTAACATTTTATTTTTGTATTTTGTTTTTGTGTGAGTAATATGAAAACTGTTTGTGAACGGATTGGTGGAAGTATCGATGGCTGCCATTGTACTGTTCATACACGGTTACCCTCTTTTTTGTTGCAGTACAGTACGTATCATAACTAAAAGAGCAGTAGTTTGTTTTTATTTATTTTTTTTTATTCATTAAGAACGGCCAGGCCGTATTGCTAGTA
>AXCM01005789.1:0-16352 GCA_000473375.1 Anopheles culicifacies | reverse complement strand
TTTTTTTTTTTATTATTGGAGTGATGTACCACAGGTTCTTGTCCGAGTTTTGTGCAGTGAGAGAAAAATCCATGGAAAATGTAATGCATTTTTAAATAATGGCATGTCTAAGTACACATTCCAGTGCAGTGTCCTAGTCCTGATCAAATAGAAAAACAGATAACAAAAAATCATCTTGAGCCCGTTATTTGTTTTCTGTCGTACGAGAGATTTTTCTTTAATTTTTCTCTGCACATCACATTAACTCCGTACTGTGAACGGAGGTACGTTGTTAGTATCTCGTATTAGTGTTATCGATGTCACGCGCATCGTTTGTTTGCAGATATCGTAAGCAGTATAAGCTCGCAACAAGTGACGGGGACACCATGGCGGACAGAGTCTTAATCGCACTAAGACGCACGGTAAACAATCAATTAGAAGCTAATCCGATGCTTAAGTAGCATGCTTGTATATTATAATTTTAATTACAAACAATACAAAACACGAAAGCAAACTTGCGCCACACGGAACAAGATTACTGCATTATCTGCTTTTAAGAGCGTCATAAAGTTGAGCAGAATTTGGTAATTTTGCATATCAGTCAGATTATTTATGTTGCCTTGGTGTCGACCACCGATTACGTAAAAAACAAGCAAACATTTCTATTTCCCATAAAAAAGAATCATCTATGATGGATTTGGGCCTTTCTACTTTTGTATTTGGTGAGCTTTTCATTGTTCCTTTCGTCCATCCACTCGTACGGGATGCTCCACAGAATCCTTCTATAATTCACCCTGCGTAGGATTTGGAAGGATGTTTGATGCTTTTCCCCGTTTTACGACTAGGTAACCATAGCAACGGACCATTGTTTACAGATTTTTGCCAACAGTGTAGCTGTGCTTTTTTACAACAGGAGGGTTCGAAAGGGTCTTCACCTAGTCCTTATGTCCGGTGGTTCATTCAAAAAGGGTTTTACTTCGCCGAATCGAACCGAGTCGGATATTAAATCTTTGCCACCTTTTTTCCGGAATGCACCAACCCTAACCTGAGTTGCGTCACCAGGTTGCTAAGGAGCACCAGGCGCTATAAAACTGGTAGGAACGTACAATGGAGAGCACATAAACATTATATTCCAACCGATTTATAACACGTAGCACCTCGCTCGTTTTAAAATAGTACTACCGAACAAACTCTTTTTATGAAGAAAACAACCTGAATGAAACGTTTGTTTATGGAAGTGTTTTTCTTTCAAATAATCTCCAACCATCAACGGAAATACTATTGTAACGAACACGTCTGTCCTTTCCCAATAGCGGAAAGCTCAAATCTCGTGGAAAAATCATCACTGAATAATTTACACTACCTCATCATAGTGCAAACATTTGCTATCTTATCGTACAAACAATAGAAAGCGTGAAATTCTTGTTTCCACCCCTAATAAACCGGAACCTCCGAAAGCAAACAACTGAAATCAAACCGAACGGTAACGCTAGATCGAGCATCCACATTTAGATACCGGGTCAGCGCGACATCCAAATCACGATAAAAGATAAAAACGTGCTTTTACCCAAATTTCGAACCCATCCCCCCGAAACGCGAGCAAACTCTTCCGGATTCTTTTATTTTTTACATCGTAAGTGCAAGGGAGGTATCACAAAAAAAAATACCGGAAAAGAAATTTCCAAAGATTGTAAGACGCACCAAGGCTGACAGCTACACCAGATTCAGGTGCAATAATACTACGGTGGAAATGTTGTCCGTTTCTCTTGTACCTTTAACCCACGTTCCAGATGTAAAGCAGGGCAAACTGTCGGCCAAGTTACCCGGTAAAAGTTTGCTTTCTTTTACTCGTTAACCTTCTCCGCGCTACCCACTGATAAGGGTGAACAAAATGTGCACGTACTACACGGGAGTTCGCGGTAGCACGAAAGTCCCTCCAAATTACCCAACCAGAAGTTGTGAAAAAAATATCAAAGTAAATAGTACGGGAATAAGCACAGCAAAAATGTCCCAAAACATCTTTTCTACCGTTTGTTTTTAGCAAGCATTTGCGCATTGGGGAGATACCTACCTGGCCCCAGAAAAGATGGCATCCTCACCCTGCCGCCATTGTTGATAAGGTGAAGTAATTTTATTTCTCCAACCAATTCTTGGTCCGGAAATGTTCTAGGAACCAAGATTAAACAGAACCTCACGCAGGTCACGCGACACTCGGCGAAAAGCAGATGGTATGAAACATTAACGACTGACGCGAAACGGTATCGTAAACCGTGAATCGATTCACCAAAAACGTGACAGTCGTTGACACGAACGCAAACTTTCTCCAACCTAACCGGAGCGCGTTCCACCATTTCGAACAGCTCTTACCACGGTGATCTTGGGATACTAAATGAATCATTCATAAATGATGTAATTTTCTTATTTCTTCTACGACAGTAGTGTTGATGATGGTCTAGCTTATCTCGCTTAGAAACCTAACCTGCCGGATGTATCGACCCGGGATGTATCGCACATCCAGATATAAGTACAGCTGTTCATGCAAACCAACCAACGGCCTTCGGGTACGAGTTCATCGCGGAAAACTTCTAGCAAAATGTAATGAAGTACTATTTACGATCCTGCTGCTAACCCGCAAATGGGATGAGCTTGTCCGGTCCCTGGTCCGAGAGGTTCCAACCATTTTCACTATGGCGCTAGTGCGGGAGCTAGAGGTCCTCCAAAATCCTACCACCGTTCATAAACATCCGACGAGTAACGATTGTCATCAACGAAGATTGCCTGGTAGCAATCGAGAAAAGTAATGACACTTTCGCACAAGCACAGAACCGTTCCGGGTTGGGGTAGCTTCTGTTGTTGGATTCGCTTCCCTAGGATGTCGGTGCGGGCGCGAGTATCCTTGAAAGCACATAGACAAATTTGTGACCGTAATATAAACTCGCTTCCGTTTTCGCCTTCCCGGTTCCCGGTGTATGGTTGTTGTTCTAGCATCACGGGGCGTTTGTGCGATATTCCAGCAAACGGAACATATTGCAAGCCATTCACTTTCATCTTTCAACCGGCTACACCTTCTTGAAGTGCTGCGTCGTACAGTGTAGTACGGCCATCTACAACCCTGCTTCGGCTGTACTACTACGTGATTAACCTTGATGTGCGTTATACGGAATACGGTGCCCTTACTCGCTCCAGCTGCGAGGTTTTGTACATTCAAGAAAAAGTTTTACACCACTTCTATCGCGAACCTGCTCCACACAGCGGGAGGACAAACGGCTCAAAGCCCAAGTACCCGAGTGGCAGTGCATGGTATAAATCGCTTCATTTATTTCCATTACGGCACGTTGTGGAAGCTTTTTTGTGTGGTGTGCTTTACTTTGCTGTAAGCTTTTGCTCAAAAATATCCTTTCTGGCTAGCACTAGTAAAGGATTACATACGGCTGAAACCGAGCATGGGGGATATGAAGAAAACATTAGCCAAAAATATGAGAGCTATATGTTTTGGTCTTGCTCTAGTGTGCAGGCAGCGACTTAAAACGTAGAGTTCATCAAATGCCATTTGAGTGTAATGGAGTGCAATGCATCAGAAAGTACTAAATGGATATTTTTTTTCTAATAATCCGTATCTGAATTTGAAACTCGAATGAAAACAGAAACCTCTCTAGTTTTTGTTCTTTCGGAAAAATGTGGTAAAAATACCATTCCAAATTCGATCTTGACCTCAATTAGCAAACAATTTGCCCCGGAACTGTAAGCTTATTGTATCTTAACGTACAATCTAGTACAGCACGAGTATCGCTCGATAGTATGGAACTGTTAGCACTACTTCTCCGAGTGCCGTTTAGTTAAGCTTTCGTACGGTTACCAATTCAATTTACACTCGATCAAAGCAAATCTGTTCATCGGTGATATCGGGACGGCAGTTTCTATTACCGCTGGAGGATCAACTTCATGCAAGACGTTTGGATCGTATCGGCAACACATCCAGGGAGAGTGGGAAAACTTTTGCATCGCAGTGTTAAGATAACGTTACTTTAGCTTTTCTTTTCTTCTTTTTTCCATGTCGAAAATGGCCACACTTGATTGGTGGTATCATTCCAATGGAAGTTTGGCGTTTCTGACAGACTGCGGCAAATTTCCCAACGTTACATGAATACGCTACGCTAGTGTTCATTTCACATTTTCTTTTCCCGCGCCACGAATGCCCTGGAAGGGAAAGCAAATACAGCAAACAGAGAAAAAAAACTTGATCACAAACCCGCAAACATTCTTCCCATAGGGCATAGTAATAGCTCCGGACTGGAAGTTATAGATGGAAGCCAAGACGAATCAGCAGTAATGCCCACCATGACCATTGCCAGAAACGACTTACACTTGTCTTTTCGTTTATCGGACACAATTTTATGTGCAAACTTTGCACCGAACACGAAACGTGCTGCAAGTTTTGTGGAAAAGGTCCGAAAGACTGGTTTAACGTTTTCGCAAGAAAGATTCGCTAAACCAACGGTTCCAACCTCAAGGGCAGATTTTGCAAACGAGTTGGACAGCAGAGTCGGGTTTGCTATCTGCACCCTTCATTCTATATTTCCCCGCCTGACATTGGCTGCCAAACAACGATGGCAAGGAGCAGCGGGAGGAGACGTGTTTGCGGGACCGAAAACAAAAGACGATTCAACGCAGTGGTTCATCCGAATCCGGGTAAGCTATTTGGCAAATTGCACGAACACTAGGCAAAGTTCCGGGACGATTCTGCATCGTTACCGCTCATATGGGGGAAAATAGTTGTGTAATCTTTCTTTACATCTGTTTTTCGGTTTCTCCCTGGAGCAAGCACTGACCATGATTGAAACAAGAACTTATTTTCTCGTCCATCCGAATTCCGTACCGAATACCATTTCATTAAAGTGCATTGATTACTGCCGCATATGGTCTCGATGGCAGCAGTGCTTTCAATAGAGCAGTCCATCAGCAGGAGGAAAAAGAAAGCTCGTCAATATGCCTCATTGAACTTCAAACGAAATTTGTCCGGATGAAGTGGCACACACACATACGGAATAGTTACTGCATACCCTACACACATCAAGCACGTGCTGCTCTACATTCCTTGCTTCTTTCAGTCCTAACATTCCATTAGTTGATTCGATTGAATTAAAGTGTCTTTAGCGGTTTGCTCTTGTATTTCCTGCTAGTAAAACATTCCGTTAGGTTGCATTTCCGCCGACAGGCTTCAGGGAGCACTTAAATCGATATAAAATCTACTTAGTTGATCTTAATTTAATACGTGAAACACATTTACAGTGTAAGCCAGCCTTCCTATTTTGGCCGCATTTCCTGCTCGCTTACGTAACGGACGTACAGTATCGGTTCTGGGTATGGTTCCGGTGGTGTTTCAGCCTCATCCATGTACGAACAAGCGATCGCCAATGCGCTTCCATCGTCACTAAAGCACAGGCTAGATATCGAACTATCGTACATGTGGAATTGACACAAGCGCTTTTTGTTGAACCCATCCCAGATGTTTACGAAACCATCCGAACCACCCGAGGCGAAGGTATTGTACACATTATGAAAGCTAATCGCGTTCACCGGATAGATATGCTCGATATCGTTCTGTTTCGACCGGTGGCACTTGAAGGCGAACTTTTTCTTTTGCCATTCCGGGCTCGGATTGAAATACTCCAGCGCCACCCGTCCCTCGATCGAGCTCATCACGTACCCTTCCTTGTTCGGGAAACAACGCACGGTACGGGTTTGATACTTTAGTGATGATTCGCGTCGCTCCACGTAGTTGCTCATGTGTCGCAGATCCCAGATCAACACCTTCCTGTCGGAGGTGGCCACAACGAGCCGTTCCTCGATGCAGCTCATCGAGTACACCTTGCCAGCATTCTGGTCATACGTTCCCACACACTCCTTTTCACGTCCATCCCACAGCTTCACCGTTCGATCCCAGCTGCCGGTGAGAATTCCGTTGACCATCGACGCATACTCAACACACTTCACCGCAGCATCGTGCGTCCCAAGGTTATGCTCGATGTGTGTGTTCAAATCGTATAGCTTCACCGTATTGTCCAGCCCACCGCTGACGGTTTTTACGGAATCCTAAACCCCAACCGATAATCCGATTAAATGGATGCACCGAGAGAAAGCCATCAGCTCACAAGAACTTACCAAAAAAGCACAATCCAGCACGGGTGAAGAGTGGAAAAACTTATGCCGCAGGGTGTTGTTGACAACATCGTACAGCCGGACGCTGGTGTCCCACGACGAAACGAGCAGAAATTGGTTGGTTTTGGGTGCAAACTTCACCGTCGATATTACATCGCTGGGTGGGTTAATAATTTGAACTTCCCCTTTCCGTGCCATTTTTATGTTTGTCTCAAGAAAACCCTGTTCAACTTACACCAAACCAAATCCAAAACATCGGCTTCGAAACCAAACGACACGGAATGATGCTAGAATCAGCTGTCAAACTTAAAAATGACCGGTAATAGTACGAATTCTCACATGCAGGGAGCGCTGCAAAATCCGAAGTTTACCGAAATGGGCCGAAGCGAACCGAATTCGAATTTCGAAATTCGGTTCAGATTTCGAACATGAGTTCAAATTTGTCCAGCAATGCGCAAACGGCTTTATTACCATTGGATGAGCAGAGAATTAAATTTTTGAAATATTTTGAAAAGTAAATAATATCAGTTTGATTTTAATTCAAATTTAAACATAAAATTAAATCATGGAGCGTGCATAATTTTCAAGCAGTTCATAGATAGAGTTCGAAACGATGTTTAAACATTCGAAAATATATGCATTATGCAAAAACGAGTCCCTTGATTGCTCTTACATATTTCAACCGATAACTCTTTTTGGTTTGGTTGCACCTTTAATAGTTAGCTGTATTAGCTGGCTTGAATCATGTTTGGACCTTAATCCTTGAACCCAAGTAAACTGAAGTGGTACGTTTGCCCTGTTGCTTGTAATTTATGGGCAATATCTTAATTCTCTAAACAGCGAACGATCAACTTGTCTTGACTTTGGTTTTGGGATCTTGACGGATTCAATAACGGATGCTTGTCGCAATTGGCCTTCTCCGAAGCAATCTCCGATTGCTTTTGGTTTTAGCTTTGGTTTTAGCGTCATTGTTGACCCTTTCGGCATTGATCGTTGCTAACAAAGATTCAAGAACGGATGTTTGAACGGCGCGTTTTTAACGCACGGATTTCTCTGAAGTAATCTCTTGAGGGCAACCTTATTTTCGAGTCTGGAGAAAGATCACGTTTCGCGATAACGTTTCGCGGCCCACGTATCATCGCAGCAACGACCGAAAATGGTTCGGTTTTGCATTCTGGGGATACTCAAGCTTGCCGACCCTTTCAAGGTATGTCATAGGGCCACCTAATCTGTGCAGCTGAAAAAAATACCACAAACTTATTTTTGTAACCTATGATCAATCGTTTTTTTTCCAGTATATTGTACGTTATCACTCAATCGTTGAGTTAGGAATGTTTTATGTGGCACTTGCAAAACATGAAAACATATTTGTTTCACTAAACATTCCTGAGGCTCATGAGAGTACAAACATGACAATCCAAACTACACTTTGTGAAGAATAATACTCCCATTCCCATACAGCAGATTAAAATTGTTTAGCAAGAGAGGGCAATGGAAAAAAGGGTTTTGAATGAACCTCCAGAAATATAAATGGAAAACATTATTATTTCACTCAAAACAAGATAACAGCATACGAAAAGAAATCCCACAAGCAGACTAAACAAAGCGTCACACTGCTGCTCATCAGGAAGTTGACTTGTTGGGAAATTCATTGTGGATTAAGCAGTGCTCCCCTGAAGATATCATTATTGTGCGTGCTTGGAGAAATAAGTCCCACCGGAACCGGTGATCACGTGCTGCGGTGTGGATTGAAGTTCTTAACTTTCTGCCTCACCGGTGAGCTTATGGTATAGCCAGCATATCTGCACATTTGCCCCAGGTTTCCGTCTTTCGCTTCCAAGCAATCGCGTTCGTAACGTTCTCGACACGCGTCGACGTATCCTAATCTTTTAATTCATTCATTTGCACGAGCCTAACCATCGAAGGCTGGTGTGGAAAACCGTACGTAAGTTTAATCAGATTTACCCGGAATTTCGTAAGCGCCGTGGCAGCCACTGGAAAATGGTTGTGTTCATGCGCTTCTTAGTCGCTCAAGTCGGACTGGAACATTTTTTCGGTGTTTTTTGAACACTTTTTCCGTCTTTATCAGGCTGTTCGGTGTGTGGCGGAAGACAAGTGGCGTAACAATTAGGCTCCGGTGGAAAATTCTCCATACAATGCTTCAGGATACAAAATCCATCCACTTCCTGTCCTATTTCACACCCACATCAAACCGGCCCGAACCGGTTGATGGCTCGGAGGTAAAATATTTTAGCCCTTGCCGTTGCGCTCTAATGATTTTAATAAGCTCCCTTGTATAATTTGCCTCCAGCTTGAGACCCAGCATGCTAAATTCGGGCGATATGAGTTTATAAGCGTGAGCATCAAAACTGTTTGCTCCCACATATGATGATACAGCAAAGCACCGTTCCCATGGAATGTGTCGAACGGATAGGCCCACGAATACTTCACGGTGCCCGGTGAAACGTTTGCTTATTAAATAATGAACGATAACGCCTTCATTAGCATGCGCTCTGGTCTGATGACGGACGCTGGCAGTAAAATTCGGAAGTAGTTTGCTTACTCGGTAATTGATTAGATTTAATTTAATTACGTGCAAATCATAATTGACGCGTATAACAGATTAAATGTCTGTTATCCACTTTGGTTGAGCAAAGTTGGAACAGAAATCATTTATCAGCACCGAATTCAACGTTAATCGACCCACGTACAGAGGTGGGGTTAGCTTTAATCTAACATAAAATACAGCTCTTACCGTGACTTGTGGTATATATAACGTCACTAAAAAACCGAGCTAGAAATTTATAGCTCAATATAAAGTTTGCATATTTGCAGTTTGTTTTAATGAAAGGCATAAAAATATTTATTGACCACTACTGCTTGACCAAAACCGCACAGCAGTTGATGAAACTTTGAAGCACTTCATAAAACGACAGGATACGCCGTGAATCGTTTCCGGACATTCGGCGACATCACCCACACTTAGTCACGCCGGATCGATAAACCAGTTGATGGCTGACCAATGTGCATTCGGATGTGCACTGCAGAAACCGCCTGGCTTGCGTACATCTATAAATTAAGAAAAAAAAACAGGCACGCCGATTCCAAAACCCAATCGCATTGAGCAACAATCCACACGCATGTTTTTCAAAGCATCCCGTCATCGGAACACTCTCCACTGATGGTGTGCACTACCGCACCGCCACTGGTTCATAGTTAATTACGCCTTTTTATTCGACGAACATCAAACCGGGATTGTCCTCCGCAATGGATGCACACTTTTCGCACTCACTCACACACCGAGACCGAATAAGGAACGGGTCGGTTCCGTGCTGTCATTAGCTGCGCTTGTGTGGAATTTATAATCTGCAAAATTTACGACCTTCAACAGCAAAACCCCAAATGCAAACCACAGTGGACCAGCTGGCCCCGAACGTATATCCTCGGGTTTGGGTTGTGATAGAAGCGGTGCGTAAGAACACCGACACTCCGCGCCACCATTTACCGGGTGCGTACCGTTGGCTTCGATGGCCAGGCAAACAAAAATACGGCGCACAATGATCCATTAAAATGTCTCCAAACTGCGACACACCGTACTCCGCGACCTTCACCTTTGCCTACCCCGTACACTACTGACAGAGGTTTAGTGCACTGTTGTCAGAGTGGTTCGCGTTACCCACCGCCAGATGGCACTCGAACACACGTTGAACAGAGTGCATACATGTTCCGATTCACGTACCTGCGGTACCATCTCCTCGTATCTCTCGTTTCTGTGTCATTATTGAACATTTGTTTGCACAAAACCCAATGTCCAACCAGAAATGGAACGCCATGAACACAATATGATACCGGACGCTTCACATGAATGGTAAACGGTACTTATAGCCCGTTACCAGTCGGCAGTTTGCAACACAAAACCGAACCCAGCCTTTGCTGCATATCCTCCGTGTGTGCTGCTTTCTTTTTGTCACTGCTGGCACAGATAAAAGGGAGCTCTGAGGTTTTTTTTTTTTTGCGAGAAGAGATTTATTCGTTGGGAAGGTTAGGGAGTGAGCACGTGTGCCTAGTGCACTGTTGGGCTCGTGTGACATTCTACGGCCAGAAGGAACGAGATGCTGTGTGTCTACCTTAAGATGTTCCACGTTAGCCGCCTAACCAGCTTAAGGCTCTTCGTCTTTTCCACTCCAGTGCTAATTTATTGTCCCAACGTTCAATATGTATAAAAAAACACCCAATTCTTTCCGTTCCGACCCAGTACTATGTCGGTGTGGTTTGGCCGTTGCACCATATCTCGTTTCAATTTATGCATGCTAGGAAAAATCTGCATAGCTGGTAGGTGGATTCAACTTTCGTAGAACATAGATTAGTTGCACACGATAAAACAAAGCAAAACCCGCACGAGAAGATGATAAATAATCCCAATGCAACCAGTGTACATGTTCATTCCCGTAGATTGTGTTTCTGGTCAAATTTCAAACATCATCTGTAGAGTTTAGTGGACGATCAAAATACTCTTAATCAAAATACCTTGCCCATACGCAGCATGAATTCATTTCACCCAGCACTACATTTTCCTGGAAATGTGGCAAAACGCTTCTCACAACGTTTTCCACCTAGCAGCACCGAACGCGTAATAAATTGGGCATAAACCGAAAAACCCATATCGCCCAGAGACTCATTAACTGACCCACAAGCGCCCTAAATGGCATCAATTAATTTCCCTCCGCATGCCAATCATTCATCGGCGGTCGTTGAAATGGCCATAAATCCTGGGTAGCCAAAGTTCGAAGAAATAAATGCACAATCGCCATTCGGAACGTTTATGAGCGACTACAAAAATAAGCATTAATATATCCACAGTGCGCCGCCACCTCCCATTCGATTCCGATGTGTTCCACCGACGCTAAAGCCGTGGGGTTTTAATCGATGCATCCATACCGTGCGCTTGCGAGTGCACAATCAATCGATGCCACTCAGTCAAACGAGCCACGGGGTCGGAAAATGATTTCATTTCCGCTAAAACACACAAACGACGCCGTTAAAGGGTGTTTGGATGGACATAATGGTGGTGACTGTGCTCTTTTAGCATTGTTTATTATCGACCGAATGGGCAAACGTTTAATACGGATTTGTTGTTTTGTGGCGCAGTGCCTGTGGAAGAAAGCCAAACAGTCGTCAATAACTGACAGTAGGACAGTTTGGATAAGCGTTTTATCTCACTCCAAGTTCTTTTGCGTGGGCCGCAGAAGATGACCGTCATGTTGAGTTTGATGAGAGGATTATACATCGCTTTTGTGGCTAACTTTTAGTGCACCGGCTATCAAATCTCTACTCACCGTCTGTAATGGATGGGTTTGAAGCTGATCAAGGTCCGTCGCATTGCATCCGGAAGAATTGATTACAAAACGAGATTGATGTGAATACAAATTTGTTGTCTAATAAATTCGTCACCATCGTCAAGTTTAACTTATCGAAGGTCTTTACAAATAAGGAGATAACTGCGTTCGTATAACCTTCAGTAATCGTAATCGCACCCTTCTCTGCACAGCTGAGAACTCATTTGCAGCATTCCTATAAAAAAAAGACCCGCAACCTTCTCTAGTACAAATCTCAAGCACTCATTACGAATGCAAATGAGCTCTAGTTGCCCTTCTTACTGTTTTGGAGAATGGGCGATATCGAAAAGCTCATTTGATAGTCTGCCAAATGTTGGCCCAACCTCCAACCGAGCGGCAACGATTTGGCCACAAAGTATCAAAAATCGTACCGGAAAACCCGGAGCACCACACTCGGAAACATTATTGGACCACTTGCGCTGTACTGGGGTTTGCAGAAAAAATATTTGATGTGCATTTTTCTCTATCACGATCGCGAATGGTCTTGTGATAAAGAGTGCCAAATTGGTATTGGAGGCCGTAAAAAACACACGCACACAGGCCCAACTCCCGAAAGCGAATGTGTACCGTTGCCATCTTGATCGGTAATCCACGCACCAGGAAACGTTCGAAGTCTCATTACGCACGCACGACCGGGTCGATCGTTGTCCATCAAATGTAATCAATGTATTTACGATCCAAGTCGAATAGGCGATTCCCGGCCAACCACAGTGATCATAAGCAAGGGCTGGAAGCATCTCGCCTACGGCACCTAGCCAATGATGGCGATAACTGTGAGCGAACTTTTGCACCATAAATACGGTGTTTATGACGATGGCAGTTTTATACCGTCTCGTGTAATGACCAATTCACTTGACCTTTTGGGCACTGGCGTCAAAGAATTGTAGGGATCAAACAGCTTCCTGGAGGGAGACAAGAAAAACAACAAAAGACGACACCGTCTCAAGCCCAGCTGTCCGAACGTGTGCTAACGGAGGAAAATTGAAAATTCCAATGATGCACCGTCAGGCTGGGATTGGATACAGTTCGGAAGAAGTTTAGTATCTAGCTCACGTGTCGTCAGCATAACAACGAACCATAAAAGATGTATGTGTGTGTGTGTGTGTGTGTGTGAGTAAAAAATAAGGAATTCATATCAAGTGACCGTACCGAGTACACAGGGACACATCTCGGAAGTAGTTGCGGGGAAAGTAGGAAGCTTTGGGAAGGATCATTATTTTGTTGTTACGATCAAAACTTTTTATCTGCACAACGTTACAGGAAACGGATTTGCAGCTCATATAGGACCGCCATAAAGGCGTACACAAAGCTTAGTTTCAAATGGTTGAATGACACTTTTACCATTCAAAGTGGTACAGGAAAACATGAAAAAACAATATTATTCCAACTTTAACTTTTATTCGAGAATATCTTACGTTAATGTTAGTGTTAAAACGAAGTTAAAATAATAAACAAACAAAAGTTAAGAGCGAATTTAAAATACAGGTGTTATTAAAACTTAGTTATACAGCAAAACACTCTTTAAATTATGTATATTATATTCGGGGTAAAATTGAAAATTGTAAAGAAGGTTAGTACGATAAAAAGAATAACAAAGCTTGTACATTCAATTATAAACAATACATTCGGAAAATGTGTTATTCAACATCAGTACTGGGTGCCTTTTATTCAAACTTACAGTCTGAGGAAGCTTGTCTACTCAACTTCACCATTCGTGAGAATCGAAGGTCAGATTTAATAGAATCTATATAGATGGAGCGGTTCGGTGGCCGAGGACACCGAGGCGCCGGTCTTCTAACGGACAGGACCGAGGTTCGAATCCCATTCGGGCTGTTCCCCCGTACGCAGAAATGGCAGGCCAAGACCTCTCTCGAGGTTGTACAGCCAGAGAAGAAGAAGATATAGATCCAGTACTTATATACGTTTCTTAGGCAAGATCCTGTCCCGAGCTGACCAAAACTTTTTAGAAATGTTCAATAGCAAAATGTTTTGTAGGAGTTTTGGTTCAATATGCAGGAAAGTACAGTGAAAGAGAGCTAATTATGTCATGCGATTAACACCGGACGATCCACACCTTATGGCCATTTTAGACCATTCGTGATAGTTCTAAGGTGATGTCGTTTTCTACCACACTAATACGCTGTCAGGAATCTTTCAAGTGGGAGTGCCATAAAATAATGATGTTTATGCGAATATCTGGATTAATTTATAGAAATTGCCATCTCCTTGGCGCAGATCTTTGGTGGTAGTAAAGGGTTCTGTTAATACTCGCATCTATCATCATATGTTTGATTTAAACGCCCAAGTACCTAAACGGTTGAACTACCAGAAAAGTAAGTGAGTAAGAAAATATTTTAGTAAGTAAGTGTTAGTGTTTGTAATAATATAAATTTCTCATTGGCTCAGTGTGCAGTAAAGATGACATACGTGATGAGGTGCGTCTTCTGAAATTGGATATTGCCCAAATTAATGTGTAAGTATGTCACACTAGATTTCAAGGGCATAGAATAATTCTGTCTTACGTCGAGTACAATTTCACAGGATACAATGCTTGTTTGAAGCAAAGTTTGGACTGTTGAAATAAATGTATCGGGAAATAATTTAATGAGTAATGCCTGAGTAGCGGACACATCAACGCTATTAATTCACCTAAATTTTTGCATTTCATGGCATTTATGCCCATGTGGTGGACTTACACTAGGATTACTTTTTTTAGTTTAAAGTTACAAGAAGGTACACACCAACGCATTAAGGCGAGTGTCTTGTGTAAATGTCGTATAATTCGTAGGACATAAAATATAGCAAGTATTCTTTAAGACATATTATTAAGAACATAGATTTGAGGATTTTACAAAATTTACCTTACTGCACTGAGCATAACCATGAAACAGATTAATTAGAAAAGAAGTACCTAGACATTTAAAGTTTTCTGACTACCACAATGTTTTCTACCAATCCATTATTGCGTCAATCAGGGATTCGGTTTACATGGGATTCGATTCACCACAATGGTAAACTTACTAGAGGGATTCGCTTTAACATTATTGTCCTGTCAACTCGCTTCTATATCTAAAAGTAACAGCAAATAAATTGTTGCCTTAGTAAAAGCACGATGAAGTAATCTAAAACACAACCAGTCGAACCAGTAAACTAAACATAAAATCGAACAAATATAAACAAAATCCATAAATAATCAAGTTTCACAGCAACGTGAACAAAAGTCATCCGTAGCTTACCAACTGTGGTGCCACCCATTCCGTGATGTTCCGTTTCGGCAGTAAGTTAGCAAAACTTGGAATAAGAAATCCATTAGCTTTGCGCGTCCAATCGAACGTATCAATTCCGGCCCGGGAAGAACGCAATGAACCATCGCACTGTCGCAGTCACGGAGTTCCAAACGTACTGCTGCCCACTGAAGCAGATCGGATATGGACAGTGTAGCAACTTTTCAATTTTATCACCAGTACTCCCCGGTAGTTCTCAAGGACCCACATCGATGTGTGTGAGTGTACATGTGTGTATAATTGAGCTTCGAATGTGCTAGTATCATGAAGCAAAACGAAACAACGATAAAGTACTTAAAAATACGCTAGTTTCCTGTCTTCGGATGCCATGTTAGCGATGGCCAGTAGTTCAAGCTCTTGTAATCGAAGTGAAGATGGAGACAAAAAAAAATACATTCCTTGCAATGCACCATTTGGAGAATGGTATTGATTTCGAATTTCCCGTAGTAAGCATTTTTCTTACCGATTAGCTTTCCACCCGGGCGCGCATCGTCTCGTAGGAAGCAATGCATTGCCGTTACGACATGAGCCTTTCGTCGATTGCTCTGGGAACCAGCTCGTGATCCTTGCGAACCCGCACTACTACATCGAACCAGCACTTTGGAAAGCAAATGGAAAACTATTTCCGTTTCTTACCCTTTTCCCGGGGAAAAGATTTTTCTCTTTTGTTTTCCACAATGGTAAAGAAACAAAGACAGCCAACGCTCGCTTAGGAAGGGCGTTGAAAAGAAGTGAAACATTTGGCAGCATGCTGCACACTTGCAACAAAAGTGCAACGAAAAATCACTTGCCAGCTCCATTTCAACCGAGCGCAAGGTTGACTCTCCCACACACACACACAACACCCACCGGTGGAAGATTTATAGAACAGCGGCAAGAATGGGCACATGAGAGCTTTTCTTTTCGAAGCGAGGGTAAAATCGTTAAGCGCATCGAGAAGACGCTATCTAACGGGGAAGAAAAATGGCAAAATGGAGACTTTCCTCTACCGGGACGATTGCTTGTTTCACTGTCAACGGACACGATGTATGTGCCAAATGTGGAGGCTGCTTAAAGAAAAGCATACAGCACATACGACGAATGAACAACTTTAATCGCTCGAATGCTTTTCCCGCGAGAAATGCTTTACCCTTCCAGTTCCTTGAAGCACTCTTAGCAAACCGAACACGAGAACATTGTTGCGAGAACGGTGCTGTGCGGGATGGGCAGAGGGTCGGAAAAACACATTGGAGTAAAGCGGAAATGCCTTTTTTTCGAAAAATAATCGATATGCAGCCGGTGTGGTGCATCGGAACCAGTATGCAGGTGATGAATATAAATGGATGCACTGCTGGAACATTGCAGTGCTTTTAGCTTTCTAACCTTTTTGTCTATTTTGTTGAGTTGGTTGCGGAAAGTGGTTCAATAGAAAAGGCCAAAAAAAGAAAACAAGTTAATCTAAAAAGCCATTGGTCTAAAAAGCCATTGGTGAACGTAAGACTGTTTCGAATGCAGGTGAGAAAGCTTTTCATTATTCAGCATCACATAAATGGTC
>KI424105.1:1923-21250 GCA_000473375.1 Anopheles culicifacies | reverse complement strand
TTTGTTTGTCTTCGCAACGTTCGCGCGTGTGCGTTTATTCATCACCATTTGTCCAACGGTGTGTTTGCAAAGCGATTGTGATTGATTTTTATTGCATAATGAAAATGCATAAAATCAAAGAGCAGTGAATTTGTTCGCAAGCGTGAATTTTTAAATCATTTTGCTTTTGTTTTTATTCTGACATATTAATTGATAAACAGGAAAAATACATACTGCAAAATAAAATTAACAAAAGCGAAAACTAACAGCGAAATCTGAAAAGAGGGGAACAAAATTGTCAAAATATTAAACAAACAAAGATAAAGTATGCATAAAACATATTCCCATGAGAAAACTCATTGAAAAATCACGTTTTGAGAAAAACTTTAAAAAGACATGTCAACAAAACAATAATAAAAATAAAGTTCATCATCTACCTTTTAAACATAAATTATAGCACATAATACAGACAAAAAGCACATTTTTAAACGAACATGAATATAAAACGAAGAATAAAAAACAATAAAAAGAACATCAAAAACATAAAAAAATATGCAAAGTCAAATAACACACATAAAATAGGACTAAAAGAACTAATTTTTCAAGGAATATTTTATAAAACTTATAGAAAATAAACAAAATAGACGACAGTGAACGAAATGCATATTAAATCCCTCGTGCGTAAAGAAAACAAAACAAAAACAAAAGCACATGTGAACAGTATACTTCCAAATGGTCTTTAAAAGCAATCCGCTCCGTTTGGTTGATGAACATCAAACAAAAACGAACTTATCCATACCTTCCAACAGCCTGATATTTATACAATAAATCATTCAGATGAAAATTGTACCGCTTCGCCACTCGGCCACCGAAAAGCAGCAATGGCGTACAAATGGCACAAGACCAAACAGACCAAACAAACACACACGCACACAGAAAAAAAACAACAACAAGGGATCAACACATTCAAAAGAATCCTTTCGGATTTCATGTACGCGCACGTGCTCGCCTGTGTTGCAATCCAACATTCAAACAGCAAGATTTGCGGTCGAAAGCCAACTCTCGGTCTCGGCATCAGCGATGGCGACAATAAAACCAAAACACACAGACATTTAAAAAAAAAACGAGTCCAGCGCAGGGATGTCCCGTCCCCACCCTGAAACCGGATCATGACGACTTATGACGACCGAAAGCCAACATTTCGCCGTCAACGGATGGTCGACAATAATATCCTGGTCCCGGTGCCAGAAGCTCCCAATATCCTGTCAGCGACACCATACCCTCCCCCCTCCCCCACCACAACACTGGTACCGCATCACGTTCCCAACGCAAACGATCATCCTGTCAGCGGACGGAGCATTCCCGGATAAGCGTAAATAAATAAACAGGGTGAAAATGAGTAAATGAGTCAATGATGATGGGCAGAAAGGGGGGGAAAGGAACAAAACAGTGTGTGAGAGAGAGAGATAAAACGTACGAGTTTATCCCAGAATCCTGCACAAGCTATTGTTATTTTTAATTTATGCTTCTGCACACGCGAGCGCACGTGGACGAAACGCGTACGGTGTGGTGCACGTGGCAGCTCTCGAACGCGACCCGCCACTCCTCGGAAGCTCATGTTTGCTGTGTTCAGTTGTTTGTAGCAAATGCGACACCAAAAGCTTGGATTATTACTTCACAAAACGGCCAAGGGAGGTGTAGATGCATCATGGAAATGCAGCAGTGCATCAGCTCCGTGCATTCCTCCTCCTTTATCCTTATTAAACATCCCCCAACTATGCAGGGGGAGAGAAAATTACTGTCAGGATCGCCGATGGCTCATTTCACTATATCATTTTTGCGAGAAAATTGTTTTATGGCTTTTTATTACCTGCTTACGTGCTGTCATGCCGGAATAATTAGCACCGCAATTGGTGCGCACCCAACCTGCCTGCAGCCACACACTGCACATCCGGCACACCCGATGCGAACGGGAACAATCCAATTCCGGGCTTTTGTTCCACATATTTTCTACCACCCGTTTTTTTTTATGATTCTTTTACAGTCCGGCTCGTCCCACATCACAGGCTCGTCTAAAAATCGGTACACACACTACAAATAATTAGTCGCTTTAAAATGAACTACCGCACACCACCAGCACTTCCTGTTGGGATAAATTTTCCTTCCGCTTTTTCTTTTTTTTCCTTTGTTGCAACCCTTCTGCTGCACATCCACACCATAAAGAGCTGAACAAAATGAGGCTAACGACACAAATTAATTGTCATTTAGAGAAACACAGCGAAAAAAAACGGTGTATTGTATGGAATGAAATTTAAAACTTTCCATTCATAAATTAAACTGGCAACTTTGCACCTGCAAACTGGAAATATCAATTGAATTCTTTTATGGTTTTATTTGTTTTTTGTTGTAGTAATGCATATTCACACAAGCTTTCATTTATTTGTGTTATGATTACAATGATTAATGATGCACAGTTAATGAGCTGTTACATTCATATCATTGTATGCAGATGCTGAATGCTTCGTAATGTGGTAAAATAAAATCGAATTTATGACGAGTTTAAAGAAGAGGAATTTTATATAAAATCTTAAAGAGGACCTTTTAAAACATTTATAATTATTTCTCTACAGACGCGAGTTCTGAGACTCAAAGATTTTAAAATTTGACAGCTCTTAGTTGTTGTTTTTTGACACCAATTTATACTTAAATTTTGGTCAAGTCCCAAGTGTCGCAACAACCAGTTTTTTTTATTACAAAACACACTTTTATATAAATTATTGGTAACAGTATTTAAAATTTTAAATTTTGTCGAAAAAATCGTAAAATATTAATATAAGAGTCCTTAACACGAAGTATAAACAACGACTCCAAAGAAGTTTGAGTTATGCCGATTTTTCTTGGGACATATTACTCGCCAAACGCGGTTAAAGACGCTAGTCCAGATCATTGTGACCATTAGTGTTCGGTCGTGAGAGCAAGAGCTCCCCTCATCGCTCCGCTCACTTTAGTGAGCGCCCTCTGCGCGCTCCTCACCAAAAATTAACCAGCTCAGCAGTGAGCGAAAAGAGCCCAGTGAGCCCGGTGAGCTGATCGCTCCGCTCACTGAAAGGTTTACTTGACCCAACACTAGTTACCATGTTGCCATCTACATCCCTAATACTCTCTTAATTAGATAATTTAAACAGATTATCATTAAATTGTTATAATGCTGGTGTACAAACTCCAAAAAATATTATCGCATGCTCCAGATATATTCAAAGCAAAGATCAAGCCATTCATACTAGTTAGTCCTTTAAATACTTTTGACTAGCAAATTAAAAGTAAATGACTCTAATTCTGATGTACTTCTTCTTCTTCTTCCTTTATGGCTCTACAACTTCGAGAAGACTTGGCCTGCTATTTTCTGGCTTCCGTGACATGAGTTTACCTGAACAGGATAGTCTGTCCTGCGTACGAAGGAGCGGCCCGAATAGGATTCAAACCTCGATCCTGCCCATTCAAAGACCGGCTTCGCTACCTCTACGCCCACCGAGCCGCTCCATTCTGATGTACAGAAACCAAAATATATTAAAACATGATAGTTATCTCTTCAAGCTTCCTGAAGCCATCTACCATCTATACCTGTATGTATCTCGAAAAATGAACCAAAAAAATATTAGTAAATTGCTCTAATGCTGAGGTATGACCTCCAAGAATCTTTAACACATAATTCAGATCTCTATGACTCAACTGACAAGCTTCTTGAGGACAGTACCAATTTATACTCTTTGTAAAAGAGGTGTTTAACATTTAACATTGGCTTACACAACAACATCGAGTCCTTGGCTGCCACATACTTTGTCTCCCATTGGATCCGTCACTGCCAAACTCTTGAGGTCATCTTATGAGACTCTTGAGGTTATTGGCTTACCTTCATCCACCATCTAGACCTTTTAGTGTAAAGGCAGCGTAAGACAGTGGGTGTTCTTAAACACATAGCCCAAGATCTTTAAGATTCCATCTTTTTAAGAACCTTGTTTTGCGGGTTTTTTTGTCAGATCACTGCTAGAATAACTATCAGAGGCCTAGTCCTCCTCCTTCGTATCGAAGGAGTCCAAAGCTCCTTTACCAAAGTTGTTATAAGCATATCCTTTGGTGGAAGATCTACCGTCTTGTCCGGTTACGAGAAAGGATGTCAGTTAATCCATCTAGTCCACTAAAAAGTCAGCGATTTCATAGTCCAAACCACGTCAACGAAGTTACGGAGCAATTCTTGATATCAACTCACCAAAGATAGTATTGTAGAGTCATAGGCCTTATTGGAGTCTTTGGAAGCAAAAGAGTCAGAAGTTGGTAGAATTGATCGCGAATCTCCAAATATTAAAAGACGTAGGACGTAAATATAGGACTAAAGATGCTAATTTCCAACAGTAAACAAGTATTCTCATTTAGACAACCGGTAACCCATTTGCTCCAAAAATCACTGATTTCCTAAGACGAGAAGCTCAGCTTAGAACGATAAGAAAAACCACCATTTTCCTCCAATTTCAACCCAACTTTTAAAGTCATCGGTGACCGTGTTATCCGTGGCCGCTGTTGAAATATTCCCATCAATTTCTTCCCTGAAGTTAACCACATTCCCTCGCCCATCCGTGTCGACCAAAACCGCAAACATTATACGCAATTGATAAACTGTGCGCTGTGACAAACCCGGCACGCCACAGCCAGTCGACGGACGACCCTGGAGTGCAACCGAACGGTCGGACAGTCATTTAGTCGAAACATTTAGCTTCACTACATAAATCATGAAATGACGAGAAAATTCAATTATCCCCCCCCCCCCCCCCATGCCATCCCACCTTCGACAGCTTCCACCCGAATCTTGTGTGAGAGCATTTTCGCTCAAACGCCTTCAATGGACACGCACAAGACAGCGCAGACCGAGTTAGAGAGGAGCTGGGGTGGGCTGATTTGGTCGAAAACAAAACAACTCAATTTATCGTAAATAATTGATGATATATTCTCGCTCGCCCGTTGTCGTCCGTACGGTTTTGCCCGTGTGTGTGTGTGTGTGCGTGATGTACTTATCGTCCGGAGGCAATCCTGGCCTGTGTCAGAATGTATCTTCCGGTTGTCTCGAAAATTGGTCATCGCGCGCTTACGAAAGATTGGTCGACTGGGCGTGGGCTGTACCAGGCACCATGTCGTGGATGATTTAACAATAAATTGAAATTAATCTATCTTAATAAAGCCTACCCCGTTTCGGATGGGGTGGCTTCGGATCCCTCCTCGAAACCTCTGGCTTAAACTACCGCGAAGTGCAGTAGCTCTTTTCTCTGGTGAAAGAGAAGTTTGTTGACAATTTCTCTTCGTACTGCAGCTGTCCAAGACTGCTCCGTGATGCAAAAAGGCAAAACCATGATGAAAACGAGGTTGAAATGAACATACTACCTCAACCACCATCATCATCATCATAATCCTTATCGTCATCATCATCGTCGTTTCGTTTCCCTTTTTTTGCTCGCCTCCCTTGTTTCAGTTGTAAATATTTTATGCAAACGCACCGACAAACAACCTTCAGCTCGACTTCACCGGCCAAGACGGAGGCACTCGCTTACCGTCGCTTCTGATTTTCCATTTCCCAGGCACGGTGCATACACACGCCGTGGAGCAAGCATTCGGGCGATTCCGTTCCCGTTTACCATCACCTCGTTTTGGACCTGTACCCACCGAAAGAAAATGGAAAAAAGGTTTAAAAACAACGACGGTTACTCTGGGCTTGAAGGGAATTTTCCATGAAGATGAGAAAATGGGTTCGTACCGGGTGGAAAACAAATTGGGGGGGGAGGGCCTTGGGTAATTTTTACCCACAGCTAGTTTCCGCACATTGCTTCCGAGCGTGTAATGAGTGCCTTCAGTTACCATCCAATCACGTCCGCACGAGTTAGCGTGTGCGTTTCCTGCTTCTTACCTTCCTCGCGGAGAGCTCCACGAAGAAAAGAAATCTATATGTAAATTTACTAATAATCGTAAAAGATTATTTTACACAACAACAACCCTAACCGAGCAGATCCGCTACGGCCGAGGTACGGCCAGCAGCAGCCTGTTCCTTTCGATCTCTACGACATTACAAACTGATTCAACCGGAATGTGCAGCTTCAACACGGTAACAGCACAGGTGTAGCGGCTGGGCAAAAATAAATTCCACGTAAATTGGGCTCAATAATGTTCAATTGAAGAGTGGGCACGTGGGTAGCAGCGAACCGCTCTCCGATTGCCCGGCAAACAAATTAAGCGAAACACACTGGAAGGAAACCCAAAACCCAAGTCAATTCAACCAACCGTGCCCCCCCCCCTCCCCGCATGTCCAAGATGTACATGCATAATTTAGACGAAGTGTTTTATTATTAACGACAGACGATAGACACGATCGTTTTACGTTTACGTTTACGCTAGCGAAAGCCATCAACTGGCCGGGCTGCTCGTCGTAATGGTAGCGTGTTTACTTCTTTTTTTTTTTTTGCCCCCAAAACATGAAAAACACTCACCAATGGTTCGGTGGAAAGCATCTGCAACGCGCTCGTAATCATTACGCGCTGATCGTCGCTACTACAATATCTATTACATGTTGGAATGCTACATGGGTCATTATAGTTTTTACTGGAAACAGTGAGCAACATGAAGTTTGGTTAAAAAGGTAACAGTAACATAGTGCAATAGGCAATAGTACAGCAGAATGTTTGACAAGCTCTGGCTGCAATTACATCAAATGGCCAGCCATTTCCAGGAATGCAATAATTATCACTAGAACCACCGGGAATAGAGCGCTCATCGTTCGTCCGAGGCCATTGAAAAGTAATGGCTGTTAAGTACATTTGTGTTTGAGTAAATAAATTTATTAAATATGTTGCCCTTATCCAGTTCATGGTAGAGACACAGCATGATGAGTCATTAATTAGAATATTACTGTTGCTTTCAATCGGTTGGACGTACCGAGCAATATACTGGAAATTAATAAATTAATTCGCAATTTATTATGCACACTGGTACGAGACAATTTTTCGAGAAGTTTTCCTCTCTTCAAAAAGGGAATTTTTCTGGAATTTGGTGAGCTCCAGAATTCCACAAATGACCTACTCGTCCGGTCCAAAGTGGATTATTCGGAATAGAATTTTTCCCTCACGCCATTAAACATATAGCTCTGCAAGTTGTCGGCTATGTCATTAGACGTACAGCCAGTAGCGCATCAAGCTCTTTGGAGGCCCCTGGCGGAATGGTAGTTGATGGCCCCAACATTATGACTCCATGGTCCTGGAACAACGAAGCCCCCGTATCTGGCGAGGCCCCTGGCGGCCGCCAACTTACCCCTTAGGCTAATTCGCCACTGCGTACAGGCCTGACAACGAATTAAGGCAATTGAGGAGTTTTGCCAGCATTCGTACGCCAGCAATGGCGTCTTGAAAGTTTCTGCTGAAGTTCAGCAATTCTACATATTGCTCTTTTAGCTCCAAAGATTGGCAATGGGGTCTATGTTACTATCCACTAGTTTTTCTATATGCATTTTGACGTTTGGTGGCTTATCCACTGCTGAATGTTTTCTTAGTATCAGTTTCGATCGTCAAGAATAGACATTGTATTGGCCATTTACCGTAACAGTTTCGAAGAGATCCAAACAAATCTTTCGACATGATGCAACCTGGTTTCAACATATAGCCTCTTAAGATTTAAACTTCCTAACTTGCATTATTAGGAGCGGCTCGGTGACCAAGGAGATAGCGGCACCGATCGTCGAATGGGTTGGACTGAGCTTCGAATCCCATTCGGGCCGTTCCCCCGTACGCGGGACTGACTATCCTGTTGCGGATACCTTCAAGTCATGGAAGCCAGAAAAGGCAGGCCAAGACCTCTCGAAGCTGTATAGCCACAGACAAAGAAGAAAAACTTTCAGTATCATAGACACCAATATTTTCAAATTACCCGACTTCCGCTGCGACATACTATGTATGACTACTGGTAGAATCTCCAAATTGAACTCCGCTTGGGGCTTCTTAGCAGTTTAGTTGTCCATTGAATTGTACTATCGAGAATTTAGATGACAACCGCGGAAGCAAAATCTTGGTCGATCAGATTCTATCTACTGGTGACTACACGTGTCCCCTAAGGGATAGAAAGCGTCTTTCATCCATTTCTGAAGTAATAACCTTCTGAAGGATGATGGAGGTTTTAGTCAGTCTAACAAATCAAACAGTATGGAAGGTGGTGGGTCTCTAATGACAGACTTACTCAAGGAATAAAACAAAAGCAGCGAGATCTGAATATCTTAACTTTACCAACTCTCAAGATCCAGAAGACTCTATCAAATTTCAAAATGTAGCATACATCCCTGAGTCTTGAGACGATGCTGGCAGAGGACACAAAGGAGAAGGATCCTACAGACTAGCTCTGGATCAGAACAGGTAGTTACGATGATCTGCGCTCACTGAGCTGTTTGGAGCTCATCTCAAGTCCTAACAAGAAGGTTTCTTGATCCAGCGATTGGTGAAGATCGATTCTTTGAGCAATAAATAAGTTCCAGTGGAGTGGAGCCTGTCTGACAATAAGAGGGCAACCTTGACCTCCGTTTCCTGAAAATGAATTGATGACCAGGCAGGCAGTCACGTGCGCTCTGCACAAAAATAGTCTTTTAGGGGATACTAATCAGTGACACTAGTATGCTAGTGAGTACAAGAGAGTCTCGAAGGATCAGGAATGGTGAAGGATAGAAACACGCAATTTACCGGCAACGCGTTTGGAAGTAGATTTACCATTCAAAAAACATAAAACCAAGGCTTTGTCAGCAAGAAATGCTCAGCTGTGAGCGAACCTGGAAGAAAAACTTCAATATTTCAACACTCTATAATTACTGATATACCGCTTATTATGGTTTTCCTTCGATGCATTGAGCCGATTGGCGAAATTATTTAACCTTTCTTCATCTAACAACGTCTGACAGGTATAGCATTATGCACGAAAAATGGGATTTTTAACAAAAGTTTAAATCTTTCATACATTCCACCCTACATGCGCCCACACCAGCCGCGCACATTTCCCTGTTCCCATCTGCAATCCATTTTAACCCTCGTTGCGAACTCTGTTATTATCACTTGTAATACCACTATTACTCAACGCTCCACTCCAGCTTCCACACCGTCCACACCAGTGTGCCAGCGAATAAATTTGCTCCAAATGAACAAACGAACGTTTCGCTCATTCCTTGCTTTCCCAGCACACCAGACACGGACACGGAATGCTTGTTGGCACGGACACACCCGCCCGGACTAAAAATCCGTTGGTAACGAACGAATGAAAGTAGATAAATTAAAATTGTACAACTCCCCCCCGGGTTCGTGGCATCAATTCGTGCCGGTTGGAAGACGCCACCGTTCCACCAAACTCCACAGCAGACCTGAGCCAGCCCTGTCCTGCTGACTGGGCAGGAGTGTTGGGGAAAACTTTTGCCAAGATTAGCATCTTGATGCGCTCGTGAAGAGAATCACCGCAGCGCACCGTAAAGGAGGGACTTCTCGACTGGACAGGGACTGAGTTCCCGAGGTTCACACTTCGATCCCGGTGGCCGTAGTGCTCCCTATCGTGCAGCCGTGTTAAAACACTTCCAGCCAAAACGCTACTTTTTAACTTCCTCACTTAAAAACAAGCCACGATGCCACATTTATCATCGCAGCGCAAAGCGGAATTGTTTCTGTACCGTGCAGGTCGGGGTTTCGATTTCCGGCAAGGCGGGGTGGCGTAAATTTTATCTACAACTAGAATTTATTCGCATAATTTTTCTTCTTCTTTATCGGCCATGGTCCCCAGCAAGATGGATAGCTGGAAACCCTCCGTAAGCAGATTCCGTAGCAAAAGGAAAGGCACAAGCATAAAGCAAGAGTGCGTCGAGTGAGTGAGAAAAATGTCCGATTTTACAACTGATCTGACTGGTGTAATCCCGCAGGACGTTAGGCAGGGCTTGTTGGACAGCAAGTGATGAAATTTATTGCAATGGAAAACGAGATTAAACGTACGCACGGTTCGGACGGAATGGCGAAGACAAGTACCATTTGCATGCTGATAATGAGGATTTATGCAAAGTTTTGCAACCGTGCAAATGTTCCGTTTTAATTGATCGAAATAATTTGCAGACATTTGAAGAAGTTCGCTTGGGTTTGGAGCAATTTGAAGCTACTGGAGGGGAAAGAGAGGGTCGAGGCAGTTTTTGGAGGTTTCAAGCGAGGGGTCCCTGCACAAGAAGCTAAACTTACCAAATAGATGACAATGGATTTGGCTACAGAAAACGGAGAGATGATTACAATTTTCGAGGTTCTCGTATGAAGAATGCATAGAATTGAAATTCGATACGATAGAAGATCGTCTGGGACTCTTCTGAAATCCTTGAAGACGACCTTATCGTTAGATCCACCGATGTATAAGCAGACATTTGAAGAAGTTGGCATGGAGTTGGAGCAATTTAAATCTACTGGAAGCGAAATGGAGGAGTCAAGTCTCTTGAAGGCTTCAAGCGAGATGAATATGAGTGAACTCTTGAACCAAGCCTCGAAAGATATGCCCAAATCAACGCCAGCGCATTAAGCGAGTCTTTGCGATGCTTGGAGGTCATCTGATCGTTAAATCCGCCCTCTCTGTTTAAGCCTCTCTTCTTCTTCTGTGACTCTACAACCTCCAGAGAACTTGGTCTGTCATTTCTGACTTTCGTGGCTTAAATGTAGCCGCAACAGGATAGTCAGTCCTACGTACGGGGGATCGGTCCGAATGGGATGTATAAGCCTGACATGTCTCAAACTCTTCCACAAAATAAAAGCCTTCTATAAAGTCCGTCTTTATATTTCTCCAAATACTGGACACACAACACCGCATAAAGTGCTAAACAACGACATGCACAAGACAGGAAGTACCTCCTAAACCTCTTTTATCATCATCCGTGAGTAAGCCATACCAACAAAACTGTTTTTGTAATGGTACCAATTCATCGCCACCATAGAATCGCTGTCCAGGCGTCGGCCGTTCAGATTCGCCGAATGGCAATTATGATACCACCAGCCACCTTCACTAATAGCCGCACAGTTTCCTCCCGCGCGTTGATCATTATCCCGATCGAAGGTCGAAAACTTCATGCCCTGGTGCGATGCTAGTGAATCTCCGGCCGTTCCCGAATATTTGCCCACCTTCTTCAAGGGATACTGTTCCGTCTCGTTACCGATCACGAACTCGTCGTACTGTGCGTACAGATAGTTACCGCTAAAGTCTTCCAACTCCACCACCAGCTCGTACGATCGTGCCGCAGTTAAACGATGCAAACGCTCCAACCCGATCCAGAACTCGTGCTCGATGTTTCCAAACCCATTCCGGTACTCGTCCCAATTGCGGTAGAAATTTAACCCATCGTTCGTGTGATTCTGAATCACAAGCCAACCACCGTCGTACAGGATCTGTTCGCAATAACCCATGAATTGTTCCTCATTCTCATTTGGCTTTAACGGATACTTTCCCGACTCCTTGCAGGGCACTTCTTTGCAGGACCGATAGTGGTGATTCAGACAGCCATCGCAAGGTGTAGAGTTGTTCTGCAGCTGCTCGTGACTGTCACAGGTCGTCTGCTGTATTAGTATTTTACTCGTCTGAGTCTGCAATTCCGTAAGATTGTGACCGACCGTGTGACTGAGTTGATTAAACGCCCTCAGTAAACCATCCAGAAGGTTCGTCTGATGTGAAAGCTTCTGTGCAATCAACTCTCGATCTTCCCTCATGACTGTTTCTATCTGGGCAAGTTTATTCTGCAGATATTCCAACTTAGCCGACAGCGCATCGTAACCATACGTTTCCGTACCATTTTTCTGTGCGCCTTTAACCGCCGTTACGGTAAGCAGTAATACTGCAACAACCACGAAGCCCCTGTAGAATCGGTTCAGCATGATGTACGTATACCTGCCACGTTTACCACAAACTGCTATGGAGCTATGGAGTTCCAGCTCCCTTTTATAGGAAACTCATGGCATTTGTATGGGATGGACAAATATAAAAAAAAAAGTTTAATTTGTTAATTATCTGTGAAACAATAAATCGTAATATGTCACACTTGATTGTCGCTGATCCGCTGACGTTACACCAGCATCTGAGGGTAATTAAACGCGTACGACACATATAAAATAACGGTTACTGATAATGAATTGCCGTTCACTTACTTTACTCAAGCATGACAATCAAGTTGACGGACCCCAAGTTCAGCTAATTTTGGGTGATTGGCTTAAGTGTTGCTCTAGCTCAGCAGATTGCTAACGGATTTAATCTTCTCAAGCAAGCAGTTGTTTGTTTATGGATTAAATGAAGAACACCCAGGGTACTTGTGACCCCCAACTAGATGGCGTTGTCTTAAAGGTCTCACATATTTACTTACAGTATTTGTTCAATTTGTCGTTGAGTTCTCGTTGTTCTTATCATAAACAACTCCAGATGATGTTGCATCCGTTCGAGCATGATATAAATTGTTTATATTACTTAAAGCTCGCTTCCACAATTTCTTCCACACGCAGGGACCTTTGGAATAAAAGAACGTTAAGGGACTATCACAAAAAAGTGAAGTACTCTGAAGCGCCGGGCTTGTCGAGAATTGATAGTGGAATAACACGGATAAAAGATTCACAAAGTTCAGTTGACAGATATGCATTTATATCATACAGTTCAATGATTGTGGACTGTTTTCACTCACTGTATTTAGATTTATTTGTGGACTAAACTCACTATATTATTTCCTGTTCTTCGAAAGCGCTAGCAGCATTTCCCGCATCGGTGAGGCCCCGAGCGGCCGCTCCCTCCGCTCCTAGGTTGATCCGCCACTGCTCCTCACTCAAAACAAGCATGGCCAACTACGACATGAAGATGTGATTGCTGATTAGCACGGATAGTGGGACACCCGGATAAACGGCGATCCACTAAACTTTTCTCTCACTACAACTGTCTACTAGATTGCACCATGCTCATGTATTGCCTACATTTAGGCGTAAACCGCATCTTTTCCAACGCCAAAATACAATCTAATAGCGCCTACATACAGGGCGAATTTGACAGCTCGCCGCCTCGACAAACGTAGCTCAAATTGCAATTTATGAATGAAATTTGTAGAGTTCGTGGGCTTCGCGAGCTGGTTGTGTGTGAACAGGGCACGAACATGTTCACCCGCAGTTTAAACCGAATTCAGTACTTGAGTTCTACATTCTCTAAGCAGATTCGAAATTAAACGGTTACACAATACAAACTTTAATTAAAAACACACTATTTTGAGGTTGTCTGGGCACAGGGACAACTTGGGAACCGTTTTTTCACAAGACAGGACGAAAAAAAAACTGTTTCCTATGTGTTTATCGCTTATAATGCAAAATATGCATCCTGCAAAACAGTTTATGTTCCTAGCATACTTTGATTGCTTTGGTTGAACGGTTAAGTTCGCGAGCTCTCTATGGTGTTCACAACGATTTCACTTTATTGGTCTACACCCATATTGAGCTACGTTCGTCGACTCGGCAAGCTGTCAAATTCGCCCTGTCTGTAAGCGCTATAAGATCATCCCAAGCTCCCTAATGTTTGGAATAAAAACCCTTTAAAGAAGCACATCGGCTAGAACAGAACAGTTAATTGTAAATCTTTTTCATAAATCCTAAACATCTAGTTAATGAAGATTAGCAAACGTGAGCATGACAATCCAGTTAAATGTATAAGGCCATTGGAAGCAAGCTTTTCGATAAGAGTGCGTATCAATCTTGTGATGCAAGTTGAATCGATTTGTCAACAAGGGAATGAAAGCTCCTACCCCGCGTGCCCCATGGACAGATTTGTGAAAGGATGCAATCTCTTAAAGTCTCTCCAACAGCCTGAGCTGGAGCTTGTAGCTTGTCAGTCGTCTTGTTATCTCATATGGCCCGAAGCAACATGTTGTCTTTTATTTTGTTTTTTGCTCATCGTTGGCACCATCGCTCTGAGTGCTCTATCGCATCAACAAACGGAAGCGATCATCTCAGTTGTCGGTTGGTAGAAGGTTCTTACGGTGTTTCCTACCCACACCTTCCTTCACCTGGTGGGCGAATACTGATGCAGCAAGCGAGTTGTTACACGTATACGCATCCGTTAAGGTGCCGTATGAGGTTTGTGGTGTATATCGAACTCAAAAAGACCGCACGTACGGTACGCAACTGTGGCAAGCAAAATAAGAAAAAAATACACACACACAGGGACTGGGGCAAGTCCGTGCTGCAAACTTCAAAAGCTCAAGATAAGCGTTGGACCGATATCAGGCCCGGCAGCATCAACATCGGCTCGATCTGGTTTGATGCGTGTGGGCCGCAATCGGTTCCAGGCGTGTGTGCGAAGAGGCGTGGATGTTGTCCCTAATCCCGGGTAGACGGCCGTGGAACTTCAATATCCGACCATCGGCAAGCCCATCCCAGGTCCGCCTTGTCACTGCCACTTGTCAACACATTTATCGGCTCCGAGCAATCTCCCAGCGCATCATGGGAACTTCATGAAGAAATGCATCTTAATCCTACTTCTTTCTGCTTCTCGGTCTTCCCGTTGGCTGGTACTCTTGGCAATGCACTCACAGCTCCCTACCGTAGCCAGTATTGCGTTTCGATGTGTCATCATTCTTACTTTAGTTTACGTAAGTCCCGGCTGGGCTGTAAATCTTCTTTAATCCATGCTGTAATCCCAAAGTCCCGAAGTCTCGTTACAAATTTGTTTTTAATTAACTTTCGGCAATATATCTAACGAGAATACTTATTGATATTCCACAACTCCTCTAAAACTCAGAAGAAATTGTGTGTTGTGTGAATAACCACTTTCTCACTGGAGAGCTCTTTTTGTTTTGCTCTTAAAAACACTCTTTGATGCTGTTACATTCATCAGAATGGCTTATCCCGGCATGCAATGCATTTCCTTTGCTTGGGTGAACGAAAACCAAGATGATGCACCACTTGGCACATTTCATGGCACGGAAAGAGCTAAAACCCCTTGCATCACTTATTCATTCACGTTGTCTGGCGCAAGAAAAACAGGGAAGCTTACGCTTACACCCTCCCGAAGGCTACGAGAGCATCCGTTGTTGTGGTTTTGGGTAGAAAATTAAATGATTGCTCCGTGCCCAACACCTTTTGCAACTCTCGACTCGTAGCCTTATGGTTGGCTTAAGACGCCACCACCATCGCCAGCTTCTTTCAAGAAGGTGTGCGGGCAGAAAAGGATTTACCCTTCGTCTGCCGGCACCAACCATCCAGCCATCCGTGCGAACCCTTTCATTAAGGATTTCCGTTTCCCATTTTCGGTGCTTGACTACTGATTACACCCTTCAAGGGTTTGCCCGAGCCCAAAGGGTCAAGTGTGCCATTTGACGGTGCGAAAAAGGGTGCGGGTTTTTAATGCCCAAGCATGTATCCTTCCTAAGTCAATGCGTCGTCCTCCGTCTCTGCTCCCTGCAATGCACCCGTAATCCGGAATGTGCTAAAGACTTCGGGCACAACCCCAGAGACCAGCAGCAAAGAAAACTCCCCATCCGTACCCGTAACCGCAACGAAGACAGCAACTTCCACACACACACTCACACCGGGGGGGGGGGGCGATTGGAAAAGGGGCTCTTAAAGGAAAGATAATTTTCTCTTAAGCATTTCTATTATTTTCCCTTCTTCTCCGAAAACCAAAAAAAAAACTCCCTTAATCGACTCCGAAAACCAAACACCGTGGCGGCTTTCCAGTCCAGCAGGATAGTTGCCATATGGAGAGGATAGTGTTACAGCATCATCAAACCCCTCGTAGGGTTTTCGGATACTGCGGACACGACAAGAATTTAATCCGATTTGCTCCGATTCCGAATCGGCCGTCGGAATAGGGGTGGGAAGTTTCTGTTCGGCTAAGAGTTCCGTTTCGTTTCAGCCGGAGAAACCGATGAAATGTGTACAGTTTAATTTACTTCCTTCTATTGAGCGGGGAGCTCTGACAGCACATGTGTTCTTTGGAGTATAAAACAATAGATAATTATTTTGCTGGTACAAATACTCCTTCGAATAGATTAATGGACATCTAGCGTAAGAAAATAGAAAAGTCAGCACTATCAAAGGAGATGTAAAAGGAAACTTTGGAGACAATGGAATTTCTGAATCGGATTATCATTCACTTCTACTGATTGAAACTGATGTTTAGTTAATACCTTTTTACAGTAGTTTATCAAGAAAGGTCAAAAACTACTCAAATAATTATTGAAATCAATAAAGAATTACCAAGAGCATTTCCAGAATTGAACATAAGACATATGTAAAATGAAGGATAAACCTCTTTGGAGGAGTAAAATTGAAGTTCCAAAATAAGCTGCCATTAGACCTATCTCATTGACATCGAATGCAATGAAGAAATACGGCGAAGAGATCATCGATCTATGGGGTTCTTCGCATGCAGACTCGGTCAGATCTAAAGAGACCCCAGAGACATTTAAGTATATAGTATCTAATAACACTTATTCTTGAAAACCTGAGGAACGTGAACTGCATGATCTCCTTGACTAAAGAAGCCCTTGGCAATCGCCTACCTCGCCATAGGGCACATTAGGTGGAAGAGAAATCTATCCAGATATTGCATTGTCCTGCAACAAGCACAGCATCATCTGTCTGGAGCTCGATATGACTGAGTCGTTTAGGATCGTTTTTGACGCAAAGCTCTGCTAGGTTCTGACCAACTAAACTGGGCTTTACTTTACCTCGTAGCCGAAAAATTAATCCTGGCTACCGGTACCCCCGTGTCGAAGATCCGTGACCAGCTATACCAACAAGTCTTCCAAAAGTCAGACAAAGTACTCTCTTTCTTGAAGTTTTGTAGCCAAAAGACAATTATCCAAAAAATGGAGAGAATGTCTGGAATGGAATAGAATGGAGAGAATGAGAACGTCCAAAACTAACCAGATTTGCTTAATGGCTATCACTCCTCTGTAGAGTTGTAGGAGTTAACTTTTGAGCTACCTTTAAGTCTCACTTAGCGCTACGTCCAACAATTCTAGGCACATTCTTGATAAAAAATTGTAAATATTCTTCATTTAGAAGTTGGAAGACCTTAGTCCTCACCTTCAATCCACTCCTTGTGCCGGTCTCCAATCTTCATACCATTTTGGAGCTAATCCTTAGGTAGTTTGGTCCTCCACTAAATCCTGGTAAGGGGTTTTCCTTTAAAACAAAACACATCTACTTCTGTATTTTAAAACATATTATAATTTCCTCCCTCTTGTGGTCATAAGTTAATTACTCGCACCGTATTTTATTCCGCATTGCCATAAAGAATCGTAATCATCGGTTCCCTCCTAATACTGGTAGCTGGTGTTGAAAGAAAACAGGAAATGTGTCCGAAATGCCACAAAGACTTCCTCTTATACTTAACTATTCACCGCACACATAGTCCCAATCAAACACATAGTCCATCTACATTTCAAAGTGACCGAGCCGGCAAATGGTTTTGCTTTACTGTAACGGATGATACCAGGGTAGAATAAAAATTGGCAGTACACTGGGATGATGGGACATCTCAAAGTCCACCCTTTGACCAACAATTTAACAACATTTCTTTAGTCTTATGAACTCTGGCTTTAGCAAGCATAATACCAAGCAGTACAGCTGGATACAGTTTGTTTGCCTTCATTTCACTGCACCAAACGCATCAAACTCCCAATATATTGACCTGGGCGCAATGGGCAAACGTCCAAACCTCCTCCAGTCACTAAATGTGGTGCCCATCGAAATGGAAACATTTTGGAGAGAGAGAGCTTCTTCCTACAGGCAACTGTATTCTACTATCCGGCGTAGAAAGACAGACAGCAATGGAGACGCACGGCACGGAATGAGAAGGTACAGATCATTGCATACTTTCAGAAACAATAGAAAAAGAAAGGAAAGCAAATCTCTCA
This sequence comes from Anopheles culicifacies, assembly GCA_000473375.1. Classification (NCBI taxonomy): domain Eukaryota; kingdom Metazoa; phylum Arthropoda; class Insecta; order Diptera; family Culicidae; genus Anopheles; species Anopheles culicifacies. The sequence continues at coordinate 3,312 of KI424105.1, read as the reverse complement.
AATGGCTCTAGCGGCCGCATTTCGACTGCATCAGAAAGAATTTGCTCCGACGGTAAATAGAAAGCGAAGAATACACAGGAGTGCAAACAGAACAATGGCTAGAAACACCGGTAATGATCTAACGTTGCCATCCCACCGGATAAGGACCGGGGTTGTGAGGGAGAAGTTTGTGAAGGTGGGAAGTGTACTATTTGCACAGGGAATGGGACAAAGCTTCGGATTTCTTTTCGCAAGGGCGTCCTTTTTGGTGTGTTGATACACATCTTACCCAAGAGGGAGTAGTATGCTACCACCTGTGCCGTGTGTCACCATCCTTAGAGACTTCTGGAAGTTTTTGGACATCCAGAAGCATGTGCGAACCAGGGCACACACTCACACAACACACTGTACTACTGCTGGACGTGGACCCCCACGTATCCATTTGATGGAGTACGTGTTTCCGTGGGATTGTTTGAGACTTTTAATATTTTTTTTCACCTCCCTCCCCCCCGTTTTGTGTGACCCCGTTTCTTCGTCTATTGACATTGAGATCGTCAATGTCACTGTGTGTTGAGTTTACCAACGGGTAAGGGACTCGGGTCGGACGAAGCTTATTTGTTCATGCAGCAGCATCAGTTGGATGGATTGATTTTTGCGCACCGAAAGAACAAAGAAACCGGAGCGCATCTTGGGCGAAAACTTTTTAGAAAGGGGTTTTTTTTGTTTTTTAGTGACTTGCAGGCACTTGGACTTGGTAAATCTCTTTGAGAATAATGTATGACTGTGTTACTTCGTCGTCGTTATCGTCTAGCGATCCTTGCTAAGCTTTGTGCAATGCTGATACGTTTGACTGTGAGAGGTTCTTCGTATGAATAAGTACTTTTAGTTAGCTCTGAAGTGGACACACGAAAATATCCTTTGTCTGATAAACTTCTTCTTCAATGGGCTCTACTACAACCTCGAGAGGTGTCTTTGCCTGCCATTTCTGGCTTCCGATAGTCAGTTCTGTGTCCGAATGGGATTCGAGCCTACTTATTCCTTCGACCACCGAGTCGTTTCTCCTTTGTCTGATAATATTTGATCTCTAAATAGATGTTATGCCTAATGAACCTTTAAGAATTATTTGAAACCGATTCTCCAAGAATGTTGTTGGTTTAAAGCTGCTTAATATATATAGGTGACATTAAGAATTTTGAGGCCATTTTTCTTGTACCATGTGACTCTTCTGAACTTTAAGATCATATAAGTGGACTATGTGTTGGATCTCCCAATCTCAGTGATTTTGGAGTCATATTGGACACTAAATCAAATGTTCATTTGATTAATCTTTACTCAGTTACAATATGTTATCTTCATTGGAAAAAGTTCCATCTGATGATTTTTTTAAATTTTTGTTATCTTTTTTAGGCC
>KI424104.1:0-14999 GCA_000473375.1 Anopheles culicifacies | reverse complement strand
GAACCCTCCAAACTTACTATTTACAACAAGACCTGAACAACAATTACACAATGGAAGACACAACACGTTGATACGAACCGCGTGCGTATAGCAATGAAGACACCCAAATGGAAATTAATACGTTAGAGAATCGTGCATAAAACTGATTAGATGATAGAATTTGGTTGCTTTTTTTCGTCTTCTTCTTCTTTATTGTTGTAACTGATAAAACAAAATCAATCATGGGAGGAAGTACTTTAAAAGAAAAATACATACAACTATTACACAATGTTCCTTTACTACGTTTCCAGCTTTTCCTTCCCTTTCCTTTTTAATGGGAAACTTCTGCCCCTCTTTTTTTAACAAGTAACACACTGCCCCCGAAACGAATAGACGAATTGACAGCAATTGATAGTGAAAAAGCTAAACAAGTGAGGTAAATAAAATAAAACACACAAAACAAGAAAAGAACACAAACTTACAAACACACACAAAACCAAAAAAACCAAAACGTAAACGAAAACTACCATTTGCAATAGTCTGAATATTTAGCAAGAAAATAGAGATAGAGAAAGAGAGAGAGTATATGTGAATAAAGTGTAGTAAAATGAAGTGAAAGCAAGTAAACTGTAGAAACCACAGATCGATAAAACAGAGGTTTACAGAAAGCAAGAAAGAGGTGAATGAAATGCTCCATTTATTCTAGTGCAGCAATGGCAGTAACAAAACGATGGTAAAACTAGGTAAATTAAGTTTCTCTTTACTAAAAATGTACGCGCGCAATGTTGTCGCCAGCCTACAACATGCCAGCATACATACATACAATATGTTACGAGGAAGTAAAATAATAAAACAATAGCATTATATGATAAAGCGCATATGGAAACCAAAATGACTGATTTTTATCGAAACTGGTGTTGGGGAAGAAATCAGTACGACAAGCAACTTGGCCAACAACAGCCAAAAGAACACGTGTTACATGTATAAAGGGGTGAAATGGAAAGAAGGAATGCTTGCTGCTGCCCCTCTTGCTCGTACTCGTTGTTCTCGATCCCTTACGATCCTAGCTAAGTGTATCTTCTGGCTTCACATATGCGGGGTGTAACATTTAATTAGTACCAGTTTTCTGTTTAGCTTACCATATTACTACACACACATGCACACTGTTGTATCATAAGCTATTGAACGTTTCTTTAAGAGAAATGTTCCAAACTCTTGCTTAAATGCGCCTATTCGTCATTTGGGACAGGATTAATACTGTTCCTTTACTGTGTACTAGCTCAATTTTCGGTGCGCGCGCTCGTTTCTGTGTGTGTGTGTGTTTAGGTTTAGTTTTTGGTTCATTTGTTTATGTCCTTATATCCCTTCTATTTCCCGTAGGTATGATTTTTGGGATATGTAGTAAGATAATAGCACAACACCTCACGTAAAACGAAAAAATCACTCGCGTGCACTAATTGTACGTTTCATGGTAAATCAAAGCAATTACAGTTCGCAATTTGTGTGACAGCAACACTCTCTCACAACTTAACATGATATTCTGCCTTAATTAAAGTTCCGAAGAAAGCGTAGTTACGTGAGCAAGGAGTAAGCAAATGTCGGTCTGTTTCTCTGTCCTCTGTCATTCCGTTCTGGTAGCTGCTACAATAAACTATTTGCTTTTACTCTATTATTACAGTCGCTCAGTCTAGAATATATGTACATTGCATCCCCCTTTTCGAGCGCTTGCAATCATGTGTTTCAGCTTTTCTTTACAAAAAACATCCTATAAATCTCTTTCTATTTTTTACACAACAAATAGAACGACAAAACTGGACAAACGTGTAGAAGGTTTTAGACAAATAAACAAGTAATGGAGTTGTTCTAATTCGAGCTCTAGCAAATGCAAATGACAAATCGTTCAGCAAAAGGAAAACGAAAGAAGGAAAGAAAGAATTAGACAAATGCAAAAGCAAAGAACGAAAGACGAAACAATAGACAAACGAGTGTGTTACATACAGCAACAGAAATGTAAGAATGAAAGAAACATTGTCAACATAAATTGCAAACGTAACGCAAGCACACGTGTAGGTAAACAGTGGAAGAAACAAAAGTAAAGCAATGATTGAAAAATAAAAAAACTAAAACACAACAACTTATTAGCTGCAAATGATGTGATGCGAGCTGGTAAAAATATACGTTGAAAACGAAGAACGGCATAGAACGAAACAAATCATGTGTTGGCGTGTGTATTATTTTATATTTTGAAAGAATATTTGAGAAAGTCCTCTGTGTTCTCTTTATGTTCGATAAATTAATTGCTGATTCAAATACGGTTGAATTTCTTGCTCGTTCCACGTGTTCTCTCGCTTCGCTTTCGACCACGAAAAGAACCGCCGAAGTTCGTTCGAAGATTTGATTTCTGCTACCAGGAGAGCATCCAACGCAGCAGGTAGCTTTTAGGTGCGAAAACCCGATTTTCGGTTGCGAAAACAACTCTCCAAAATGACCATATTCTGGGTTTTTGATACCAGGCGAGCATCCTTTGCAGGAGGTAGCACTAATTCCCCTTCGATCGGCATGAAGCTGTCCCTTTCTCACGTGCTAGCGGATGGCGATGGAGATTTCCAAAACATTGTGTCTCGCTCTCGCACGAGGAAGTATGATTGAGTGTATTAGTACACCGAATGGAGGGGAAATGATCATCCATCCTTTTGCACGCGGTAGCTGGTTATCTCCCTCTCTTGCACGAAGAAGAATGATCATATCGAATGGAGGGGAAATAATCCTTCATCTCTCCTCTATTCGATATACTAACACTAACGATCAGGCTTCAACGTGCGATAAGCAATGATGCTACCTCTTCGGTTGGATGCTCTTCTGGTATCAGGAAACAAATCTCGGATCAGCCTTCGAAAGAAGTTTCTGCGGTCGAAAATGAAGCTCATGAAGCAAGTGAAAGATATGTCGTCGATTTTTTTTTAATAGAAATTGGATTATCGAAACAAAAATTTCTATTTTATTTTAAAAAATGGGAATGGATGCGCACGCATTTGTTTTAATGTTTCAGTTCTTTCGCTTTTCTTTCCGGAAAATTCTTTCGCCCCCTGCGAAGAGTAAACAGAAACATAGCAACCGTTCAATCAAAGTTACCCGTGTTATTTGTTGCCCAGTAGGCGTTTTTCTTTCGAGGACTCACCAGGCAACAACCTGTGTCGTACTACAATCGCCATCGGAAAAGGACTTTTTGGGAAAATGTCGGAAAAGTATCTACGTCAGCAAAATCTGGTGCTTCTGCCACCGGAACAGCCTAAATATACAACACGCGATTGGGATGCTAACAACCGTCGCCAGAATGTGTTCTCGCTGGAGCAGCAAGCATTAGCGGATCGTGTGATAAGGTGGACCACAACTATCCTTTAAACATCCTGTTTGAAACAACTGTCCTGAGCATATTTTGTTGTTTTTCTAGTGAAAGTGAACGGCTCATCGATGAGACCAAGCACACGACGGAAGAGAGCAAGAGTGAGGTAGACTTCCGGCTGAAGGAACGCATCGAGGACATACAGTTCCGGCGGGATGAGTTGCAGCAACAGAAAAAGGATGCGCACATCGAGGAGGAAGCGCTGAAGGTGTACAAACGGCGTACGATCGATGCAATCAACACGCTGCGGGAGATTGCTGTTCCACTGTGTCAGAAGTGTATTGTGCTGCGGGAAAAAAGACAAGGAGCCGACTTGGTAAACGATGGCGTTGATCGGGAATTGCGAAAGGAGTTGGACGTGACGGAGGGTGGAATTGCACTGCTGGAGAAAGTGTTGGAGCAATGTGTGGAACAGATTCGACGGCTGAGAGCAACGATCTATCTGCTCGATCGCGACCTAGCGGATAAGGATCGATCGATCAAGATCGATGCTAAAAATCTGGAACTCCGTCCCAACCAGATGGAGTTGAAGATTTATGCCGGCAGAGTGCCTTTGGATCCTTAGTAAGTCAGTCTCTTTAAGTAATTCAATAGGGAATGTCTTAAATTCTCTCGTTCTTTTTTTAGTAACTCAACCGATGAGGAATGGATCATGGTAACGAACAAGAATATCGAGGCCACAGCGAAGGAAATCAATTCCGCCCAACCGTTGCGTTCGTACATCGATCAGCTGCTACGCCAGGTGGCGGAAGACATTCGGACACAGGTCGAGCGTACGAATGCCGCCTTCCGGGAGCGAGTGTCCGAGATGCGCTACACCAAGATTAAGCTCGAGAACGTCCACAAGGAAACGGTACGCCAGGTGAACGAGCTGACACGCACCGTCACACGGCTGGAGCGGGAAATTGCCGAAAAGGAAGGTTATGTGGCACTCGCCCAAACACGGCTGGCCAACCGTTCCACCCGACCCGGCATCGAACTCTGCCGGGACAATGTGTACGAAGGGCTCAAGCGTGAACTGGCAGCACTGCGCGAAACGATCGCAAAGCTCGATGGCAGTTTGGTCAAGTCAAAAGCTACCCTGCGCTATCTGCTCAACACGCAGGTCATGCAGGAGGAGGAAATTAATCTCAAAACCGAATCCCTGCGCATCGACGAAGTTGACTGCATCACGATGCGGGAAAGTTTCAAATTTCAATCGTTTTAAGCTACTCTTGGAATGCTTTTGGTGACAGAACAAAAAAGAGAAACCAAAATTAATAAAAGTACCAACGTATTTCGAAACGTTTCGCTGCAAGATTAACGCTAGATAATAATGATTTGCTTTTATTATTTGTTGGTTTTTGTGTTTGCCGCGTTGTTCTTTTTTACTTTTCTTTTCTCTTGTTTTTGTATGCTTGTTTTGTTTCTTCCCTCCCTTCGTTAGATCTTAGTATCACTATCTTCTTCTTCTTCTTTTAACCATTTACGTTTCCATTTGTATCCTTTACGTGTCGTTTAACATATGCATATATATGCCGTAGTGTTGTGGTTGAGTGATGATGGAGTTTGTAGGTAGTTTGAAATTGCTATTGGTTTGTTACTGTTGTTACTGCGTACTGCTCGCCATTAAACTACTACGCCGACGACTACTGTCTGCCTGTCTGCTATGTTTTGTGTTCTAACGGTTGTCCACATTAATTTAGCTTAATTTAGATTTTTATTTTGCTTAACACCCTTCCTCCTTCTGCTCTTCCACACTCTCTCTCGCTCGCTCTCTTACTTTGTCTCTCGAGAACGGGTTTTGCAGTTGCAGTTGAACTGACTGCGTGTGAATGCGGAACATCGGAGTTTGCCGTGAATGCATCCGGCCGGTCGGTGAAGACTGCCCGTCGCCTATTGCCGCCAAAACGAGTAAACTAATTCTGCTTCTGCTCTCCCATTGCTACAATGGAGTTTGGGTTGCTTTGCCTGCACACTTTTTCAGCACGAAGACCGAAAGGCTGAATTTGTCCTTTTGCTACAGAAGCGTTTAAACGCCACAATTTGCCTAATCGCTAGCTTATTGGAAAGTTTCAACGGTGTCACGCAATGAATGTCGAGATATGCATTCGTTCGAAGTGTAGTTAGCCCATTCATTTCACTCTTGCTAAAATCTGTACACGACAGATGTACTTCTGTATCCGAAATCCGAACCAAATGATGGTAGGAAGTAAGAGTTACTCTTAATTTGTCCTATATTCCACAGTACAACACTGCCGACAGGTGATTGTATTTGTTTGCTATAGTTTGTGTGTGTGTTTGTGTCTACTCGTCTCGTCTGTATAATACTTCCCCCTAACACTAATCTCTATTGTAGACTTTACACGCTAGAAGACGTAGGAAGGATAATTGTATGAAACGTTTCTTATCGTCTAGTCGCATAACCTATTCAGTGACAGTATTTGCATCACCTAGTAGTTCGAGCTTATACCGGCCAATGCACTCACAGCAGCACTCCGATCGTTTCGCTTCCTTTAACACACATTCGGCTGAGGAGGCTGAGGTAGAGAGCTATTTCTTAATTTCCATTCTCTATTTGTCCAAGAAATAAGTCTAGCTTCGATTGGAGTTTGATGAATCCGTGTCCCGACGGTACAACGTACAGGGTGGTAACGGCGGGATTAAGGGGGTGGAAATTGCAACAGATCCCTAGCAGGACATCATTTAACAGTGGATGAAGGATTCCATTTCCAAAGGAGTTCACTCCGTACAGAGTGATTTACTTCGTTTTACACATTGCAGGTTGCAAAGTATTAAGGTTATAAAAACAATTTCATTAAAAAAATATATATATTGTTAAGGAAGGGATCTAGGGTTGGTAAAAACTATAAAATACAATAGGAGAATGAAGTCTATCTAGATCACGGGAGGCAGTACACAGCCCGTCCATCGAGAAGCGGCCTATGAAAGACTAGCGAAACTTATCCGAAAAAAGAAAAGCCCTTTCCTAATAGCGTAGTGGGTTTTGTTTAGCGTAAATTGTTTTCTTGTTGACCACGTGTTCACCAACACGTGGTCTTTGGATTTTTGTATCCCCGTGATCATCCCCTCAATATCGAATAACATCCCCCCGTTTCCGTTTGCTGGACCGTGTACTAATGTGTACCTAACAATATATGTGTGTCTTGCTCTGATGGAGCAGATTCGACCGTATGGGGGATTATTAGTATAAGAGGTTATTGTACACGGTCTCAGCATGTAACAGTGCCGGGTAGAGATGTTCGATCGCTTACGATCACTCTCCTAAAATGGGGGAGTTGTAGTATTCTTGGCATTACGGGGACATTCCTCCTCAAGCAGGAAACCCCTTTCCGGAACAGATTCAAACTGTACATACTTTACACTCTAGAGCCGGGATTATTGTGTCTAGTCCGAAAAAGCACACTTTCTTGGGCAACAAGTGGAAGGATTCCCTCTCGGTCGGTGGTTAGGGAATCAAACACCGGAAACAGACACCAGAGGCAGGGAAGTAGAATAGGATACCTGACGTACACTCTTCCTTACACAATCATACACACAGAGATACACACGCGCGCGCGCACACATACTCACACGTACACTTTCACATAGGGACACACCAGCGGAACAGCCTTACGTGGACAGATACAACCGGTGGTAGTCGTTGGCACCGAACGCACAGTTGCATTTCGGGCACTTGCGCTGGCGCGTCTCGTACCTCGTCCGCAGACAGTCGTAGCAAAACACGTGGAAACATTTGGACAGGACCGCATCCTTTCGTTTCACCTTGCACGATGGGCAGGTGAGCGTTTCCTTGTACTCGCGAATCTCCTCCAGCATTACCTCGTCGATCGTCGTGCCGGACATTTCGATCTTCTTCATGCGTTCCGCCTTGCGCTTGAACTGAGCGAGCTCCTCCTGCAGTCGTTTCGTTTTGTACGCTTCCGCCTCGAGCGAACTGGTCTTTTCCGCCACCACCTGCTGCGCTTCCTTCATCTGGGCGTGATATTTCTCCAGATGGAGCTTCAGATCGGCTGCCGATTGGGCCGATTCGATCGCTTTCCGCTTGTGCATCTCCATCGCTTGCTGACGGGCGACCAGCTCCTTCTCGATCGTCGTGACCGTGTTCTGCAGTATGCGTTCCTTCTCTTCGAGCTTTCGTAACACGACGTGCATCGCTTCGATTTGACTATCTCGCGTTGATACCTAAGCAAGGGGAAGGGTGAGAAAGTATGATCGATTAGCCACTTCGGCGTGGATTTTCGGACAGTCGAACTTACCTGATCTTCCAGCAGTTGCTTTTCCTCCCTGAGCAGCTTGTGCATCTGATTGGCTTTAATTCGATCGGACATTAGTTTGAAGTTAGCGTCATCTTTCTCGCGCAACTGCTGTATCAGTCTTGAGTTTTGCTCCTGCATATCTTCGAACGCCTGCCCGGTCACTTCCATTTCGTTCAGCAGAGCCTCTTCTTCCTATAAAGCAAACCAAACGAGAAAGGAGAAGAGAGCATTAGTATTTCCAACCACGGCAAGAGTACTGGGTGCTTAATGTAAAACTAAACAACGTGAATCTAACGAAAAATAGGCGTAAAACATGTGGATCCCTACAAATGGTCGATAGCCGGTGGTCCAGCTGCTGTCCGGCGGTTGCTTCTGGTTCTGGACTTGCTTCTGTAGCTCGTACTTCTGCTCCTCCAGCTGCTTGATCTTCCGCAGTGCTTCCTCATCCGCCAGCTTCTTGCGGTCCTCCCGTTTGCTCTCCTGCAGCTTTTTCATCTGACACTTGAGGTCCTCGATTTCGGCGCACTTCTTCTTCTCGGACGCCATCAGCTGTACCTTGTCCCGCTGCTCCTTCGGCACACCCTTGTACATGTCCAGCAGTAGCTTCATCTCTTTCTGATCATTTAAAGCTTTCTTCAGCTGATTGCGCAGATCGCGCACCAGATCCGACTCGACGCACTTGACGCCCCGGTGATGGTCGGTTGGCCCATTCGCTTTTCCGTCCATCCCGAGACCACCACCGCCTCCGCCGCCACCTGTCGCTCCGGCCGATCCTTCCTTTTTCACCACCATCATTCCGTCCGGTCCCATGATCTCCTCCCGCTTGATTCCGTTCGCATCCATCTCGCCCTCTTCGCCCGAATCGGACCTCGTCAGGGAGCCACCACTCGTGCCACCCATGCCACCGGTACCGCACGAATTGAGCGTCCCGTTCGGGTCTTCCTCCTTGATCGCACACTGGCCGTCACGCTCGAGTAGCATGCCGCCGGATTCTTCCTTCACGGAAGCACCACCGCCTCCACCGGCATCACGCATCGAGAGGCAATTTTCCATCTTGATCGATTCCGCCAGCTGCTGTTGAGCTTCCTGCAGGACGGTCACCTTACTCGTCTGCTCCTCCAGCTCCTTCCGCAGCTTCGTATTGTCCGCAGACACATCTTTGTACTTTTTCTTGTAGCGCTGCACCTCACCCTTCAGTTGGCCGTTGTGGTTCTGCAGCGACAGAATAAGGTGACGCATCTCGTGATTAATCGGGGCCGTCTGTTCGTTAGCCGCCATGTTCTGCTCAAACTCGATCCGCAACATCTCGTACTCCTTCCGGATCTGCGACATCACGTCCTCCATCTGGATCATGTCGCTGCGGACCCGCTTCTGCGCTATCAGCTCTTCACTCTCCATCATTTCGATCTGGCGCAGGTGCTGGTTCTTACTCGACTGCAGCTGATTCCGGCTCTCGTCTAGCAGCGTTTTAATCTGCATCGATTCATTGTACAGCACGGAAAATTGGGACTGCAAGCACTTGTACTCGGTCGTCTCGACGATTACCGATTCCGGGAGCTGTCGTATGTCCATTTTTAGCTTCTCCACCTCCTTCAGCGCCTCGCGGTGCTGCAAATGCAATTTGTCCAGCTCCTGCAACCGGTTGTTCGATAGTTCCTTATACTCTTCCAGCTCTTTTTGCAGATCTTCGAGGTGTTGTGCGGCCACACTTGTCATCGAACCGGAACCCCTCGTACCACCGCCAGCCGAGGAAGATTGCCTCCCGGAATCACCGCCGCCTCCGCCACCGCTTAGTGGGTCACCGCCGTGCAGCTGATGGTACGCTTTCAGCTTTTCGATTGCCTCGGCCAGATGGTTCTCGAGCTTATCGTTTCGACACCTCACCTTCTCCAGCTCGTACTGCAGATCGTCGATCTGGTTGCGTAGTTCAGCCGCTTCCGTTTCTTTGCCGTTCAGCATGTCCTGGTACTTGCTCATCTTTAGCGATATCGTGTGAAACTTTTCATGCAGCAGCGTGTTCTGTGTCTGCAGGTTACGGTTCTCCGCCATCACGTCGATGTACGTTTGGCGCAAGGATTCGTCCAAGTCGGGCGGTGCCATGGCCGGCGATTCACCGTCCTCCGTTTCGCCCTTCATTGCCATCATCAGCTTCTCGTTACGCTGCATTAACCGGTCGAATACCTGTACGATTTTGGCCACCGCACGTTTCGATACCTGCACCCGATTCGCCAGCTTGTCATCGAGCTCTTCCTTGTCCCAGGTCGATAACTGCATGAGAAAAGAGGTCGTTACCTCGTTCTCGTCTGAGAAAGAAACCCGAAGCATAAAAGGAAAAGGTACATTAGCGATTTAGATGGCCAGTTCTTCCGCACCAACCGAGGCATACTTTTGTTTTCCGATTCGTCCGCCGTTTCTGCATCGAAGCGCTGGAGCAGCACGCGAATGTCTTCGTTCAGCTGATTCCAGTATCGATTGACCACGTTCAGAACGGCATCGTCCTGCGTTTGACGCTTTTCGAGCTGCTCGATCCGTGACCTTAGTTCCGATTCGCATCGTATCCGCTGTTCGATCCGCTGGGCCAGCTTTTTGTTTTGGAACTTCAGCACCTTGATGTCCAACTCTTCCAGCGTCGAAATCGGTCCGATAAGGTGTGGTTCGAAGTGTACTTTCTTGATCGGTGGTTGCAGGCCACCTGTGCTGGCCGTACCTGCCGCACCACCGACCGTACCGCTGGCACCACCGGCCGCTTCCTCTGCCGAACGTTTCGACATCGTTGCCTGTATGGAGGGTGATTCTCCTGCGGTTCCAGCAGACCCGGGAACGTGTAAACCTAGGGAACCGTACCGTGAGACCTGTCATGGGTGCGAATTTGAGTCGGCAAGTCATCCAACCCATTCGATCAAATGGTGCAGTGGGTGCAGATAGAAAAGGAGGACAAAATGAAAGATAAATGAGTTTTGAATCGAATTATAGCTCATTTAATCGCTAAATAGTGATGAATTGTGTTAAAGGAACACGGCTCATTGCGATAAATGTGCTTTTTTATTTAATGGTGGCAAGAAAAAACCATCCAGCACCATCCTGTCGCGCTTGGGCTAGATGCGTTTTTTCTATGCGTGCCCATGCGTCGGCCAAGCTGTAAACGAATATCATATGGTGAGTTAATTACAAACTTACCTTCGCGGAAGCATAAATTACGCACGTATTACTATTTCTTTGAACAATTAAGTTAAGAAAAATGGAAAACGGATCACATCAACAAAGCCAAGCCAGCCAGTCCCGATTGAATAATAATAGCAATAATCAAAGTCTAATCAAAGCAGGTTCGTCCATAGTACGTTTTCCTACCAACACAGCGAAGCGCACCCATGACAGTACCGAGCCGCATTGGATTGTCACATTTTCGGAGCAAATGAACGAACGCCGAAATGTTTCGTTCAATATCAGTCTGGTGAAAATACTGTTACAACTGCGGTTATTTAAAAAATAGTTTATTAATGTTGAGGATGATAGATAAATGATAGTTTTCTTTGATATAGTGCAAATAATTGCAAAATAATAGATATGATGAATACAATTGGTGGGGGAATTTGAAATAAATTATTACTCGAAACACATGTTGAAATATTTCGTCACAGAAAACTTACATAAGTGATACATTTTCAAGCAAGAAACGTAAGAAAATTACGGATATAGAAACACGAAACCGGTGTAAAAAATGTTTTAAAAATTTTGAGTGAGTTTTTTGTTTATTTTTTATCATAAAAACATGTTCAAACACGTCTTGTGGTCGTGTTTATTCAGGATGTAATGTTGCTGTTGTATGGTGCCGTGCTGTTTTAATCGTTTCTCTCTCTTTCTCCGTAACCATGGAACAACAGAGCGGACATATTTCACAAGACGCGTTAATATGAATCTGCGGTTGTGGTGTTGTTTTGTTGCTCTTTAATGTTTGTTAGACTGTTTAAAACAACTGAGACAAAACGCAATGTCCCGAAAATAGTTTAATCTTTCGTTTGTTTTGTATTCATCGTTGTAAATCTCTTGTTAACACAAGCCACCTCGGGATGGCTCTATAGCGGTTTCATATTTACTCACATTGCGGTGTTTAACCTATGCAGCATCGGTCCAGTGCCTCACGCATTGCTTGCGCCTCATGTCAATTCGCTGCATCAACACACTCACACAATTTCGAAGTCTTTCAAAGCGAACGGTGGTGCGTGCGCGTCCGGTGTAGTTTCTTTTCCTTTCGTTAGTACAGAAATTTTCCAAACTTTTGGGGTGAAATTATCAAACTGAAATTGTACGACAATCTCCGTGGGCTTCTGTTTTCGCGTTGCTGTCGAGTTTCGTTTGTGCGTTGGCGACCACAAACCCCCATTATCAAAGATATGCGGCCTGTAGTTATGATGGGGTTTGCGTTAAATTTGTGTTAGCAGTGTGGTGTAGTTCTTTTTTTGTTCTTGTTAGTGTACGCATGAAGCCTTCTCGCCAGCTAAACGTGCTTCCAATTGTGAAATTGCCGCATCACAACGGTTGTGCCCGTGGAAAAAGCCTTGGAAATCGTGAAAAAAAGGTGTGGAAATAGCGTGCGTACAGAGCTGCATGTACACGAGGCACACATTCAGCTGCTACTGCCTGCACTTCGTCGGCTGAAGGTGTTTTCGCCGTGGTATTGCAAAACTAGGTAGCAAAAAGGTTATGTGAAGAAAGCCTAGCGTACGGTTTGTGTCTCGTGGAAGAAGGATACATGTGCAGGAAGGATAGATACTCCAGTGTTTGGCGCAGCTGTGAGTTCAAGGTCTTGCAGATTTCGGGTACGTTTGCCATTCTCCGGCCAATGGTAATAAGGTAAGTCTGCTCTAGATAAAATATTGCTTGGCTTTGGCATTTTTGTGTGTTGCCATGGATACACACCGCCAGAGGAAAATAGGATGAAAAGAACAAGCGAGAGAAAAAATGGAAAGGTTGTGTGTGCGTGCGTTGTGTGGAGTTTTCTTCCACAGAAGGGAGTTTTCTCTCCCTTGAAGCAAATCGTAAACGCAAACGGGCGTTCTTCTCGCCTTTTCCTCGCGCATGTTGCTTCTTGTCGAAGCCAGCTGTGAAGCCCTTGTGCAAATAAGGGAGGAGTTCCAACCGGCGACGACCATGCAAGGACGAAGTTTCTCCTGAAGGACGTTTGGGCACTTCTGAAGGCCTACCGTGCGAGAGAGCTTTTTAAAACGACCATGAGTTCTAATCAATGTTGAAGGATAATAAAAATATTTGTTTTATCCTACGCTATGTGCTTTTAAATAAACAACTCACAACTCTTTTTCTTTGTCAATATAAATCGACTAACGTTCTACATTTGTTTGTTTGTTTGTTTGTTTGTTGCTAGCAACAGAAAATGAGCGTCATGTTCTCAAGTCAAGTCTACACCCTTTTCCCTTTCGAAAATGTCATTTACAATCCATGTTATTTGGAACCTCCTCACTAATTCCGTCTTCCGGTAGAAGGGAGACTTCGATGGGTCGATAATTGTCCGACTCTACTAGGTGGTGCTGGTTGATTGGCGTAAGTTAGTTACTTTTTGGTCGTTTCGTCAACATTTTTACGTTTCGGAAGAACCATTTAACTTTGCTAGTTCTTGTAGATATTGCGTAACATATCAGCCCATTAAGTCGCAGAAGAAGTTGACGTAGATATAAGGTTATGTGGGCTTTTTGTGGAATAAAAGGACTGGGTCGTTTGGTGTTCTTCCCATTACATCAGTAGAGTTTCAGTAATTATAGACGTAATGTTGTAAAGTTTCATAATGACTTCCAAATTCCAAATTTTTCCCTTCATGGATGGTTCTGCGTCATCTACAGTCTTAAACGAATAAACAAAACATTCTATTATCTACGTCATCAGCTCGGTAGTAGTTTGGGTAACTTTTTTCCATTTCCGTGGGACAGATTCCTAATGTCCCGTGCCAATTCCAAGCTAAATAATAAAAGCACCATTCACGGATGTGCGGCCTTAGTAACGCTTAATGAAATCGGAGCGGATTAAGCAGCGGTAAGCTTAGCCCAAAACCTGACCAATCGATAACCACACGGAGAAGCTGTGGAAGCGCCTGTTGAAATACAAGAAATAGGGGTGCGGGAAAAAAAATCCAAAAATCAACGGTGTTTCATCTTTTTCGTCTGCATTCCCCGTAACGACCGTTACCGGCACGGTTCGGGGTTTGCACGTTTCCGGATTATGCTTTCCTTCCGGAAGAGTCCCACCGCACAGCTCTACTACAGCTGGCAGGCGTCTCGCGGTCCATGCCCTAGACTCTCTTCCACACGGTGTCGGAGAAAGATGTTCTTTGGGAGTTAATTTCAATCGATCGATCGATCGATCTATTGATTGTTGTAGCGGCTCTACTATTCTACGAGCAAGGGTGCTCTTGTGAATCAGTACGACTGTGTGTCTTTACCCAGCTGCACCTCGATTGGGAGTGAGTTCAATGGTTCTGCAAACAATGCTACCTACCGTTATCGATGGACCGGTATTTTGGTGTTTTATTTTCTATCTGTTCACTGTGTTGAGCTTGAGATGCATTGAGGATAAGGAAAATGCACATTTAAAAACACCACAATCGCGCAAAGGAGGAGGTTCATATTTCAAAGCGAGCTTTCCATTTTGCAATAGTGGCAAGTGTAATGACGCCACTTGGAAGGTCTTCTGCTGACCTTTAGCGTAAAACGATATTCGAAGCTGTGTTGCTGGATGGCTAACATTTCTAACAAAGAGAAGATAAACTTGGTTCAAGTGAATGTTGTCCCCGTTGTGTTCCTTTTACTCAGCAAATCTTTATTCTGATATTTCTTGTATTTTTTAAATATCAAAACATATTAGCTCACTGATTGTAAACTTGAGACTGCACGCAAGAGTAAACTTTTCTCATAAAATATTGCTAAAGTTTCATTAGTTTTACCTTCCACAAGAGCGTCCATTTCAGTCTGTCATAAGTTTTTCCAGTGTTCGGGTTTCCCTCGCCAGCTACGCCAGCCCTAGAATGGGAACCGTTTCCTTATATTTCCGTCTCTGCCCACGTTTGATTGAGTTGAAAATCCAATTTGCCCTTGGTGGTTCCCGGCGTCGGTGTCGGTCTTCCGTTCCGTGTGTCTTACAGGTTCGTACCACCGTTGGGTTCCGTTGCGAAACATGCAACACTGACAACGCAATCTCGTGTCGCATAACGATAAATGGTTTATCCTTTCTATTTTGCCTCCAGGTCCGTGTGACAATAAATATAACCGACAACAATGGCGACGGCAATGGCAACGGCTTGCATAAAGTTGTTCGTCTGATGGGAGTCACAATGATATGACATGTTTTTTAAG
>AXCM01005783.1:0-16929 GCA_000473375.1 Anopheles culicifacies | reverse complement strand
CCTGCTGTGCTTGTGGCGAGAGTCGATGTCGATCGTCGGCAGACACAGCTGTGCAACTGCAGTTTCAGTGCATCTCTCGCAGCGTGCAGGACAGACACGGGGAGTGTGTGTGTGTGTTTTTGTTAAACTTCTAAATGATTTGCGCAATCTTCTCCTTCGCCACTGTGATCTGAACTGTCTGTCCACGTCAATTTTTGCCAACGGATGCGTGCGATTTCTTTTCCGTCTCACAGCTCCCTTCCATCATTTGCGTGTAGGGACGGTGTGATTTTCTGTAAGTGAATCCGAAATAGTTCACCGATTGCCACTTTTGATTTTGCCTAGCACTGCGAGTCCACTGCCAACCATCAGTTCCAAAGTCCAGACAGCTCACATAACCTTTCACCATTCACCATCTTTCACCGCATTCGCTCAACGCGACGCGCTCAACACTACGCCGCGGTGTGTCTATTGTCCTCGATTCTTATGATGGGGCGGAAAGATGATGATGAGTGTTCTAAATCGAAGATCGCGTACCATATTGTGTGTGAGGTGTGGGAAGGGAGAAAGAAAACCTGACCCAAAGCCACCACCACCACCCCCCTCTCTCCACTCCACTATGTATGGTCGTGTAATCAGCAAGACCCAACGCGGTTCGGTGTGCGAGAATGTGTGCAGGTTTTTTTGTTTTCCACTTGACCAGTTTCACTCGCTCCTGCTAGTGGCCACACCATAGTGGGCTCCGATAAAAGCGGCAAGCTGGGTATAGGGATCCTGGGACCAGCTTCACTGCCACACATATGCAAACGAGTAGCCCATACGTGCGAGAAACACAGTGCCTTGCTTCATCGAATGTGGAAACAAAGTGTGATATAATCATTTGCAACTGCAGTTCGCGTGTCGCGTTTGTTCGTTTGCGCGAGCTAGTGGTGTGTGCGTTTGCCTTTATGCATGCAAACGCGAGTGCAACTGCAATTGCACACTCACACACACACACATACACTTACGTGTGCGCTCTCAGAACAAGCAGAGAAGGGAGGGTTCGCGAGGGGACACGGTCGGTCGTGCGTGAAATGGTGGGAGCGGAAGGAAACGACGCAAAGAATCGTGTTGGTGTGGTGTGTGGTGACTGCAGCCATGTGTTGGTGTGTGTGTCCGCCGTGTGGGAAGCGAAGGGCTGCTGTGTGTTGTGTGGTGTCCCGATTAGACGGAATGACAACCCGAAGTGACGGTGAAAATGATCCACTGATGATGGTGGTGAATAATCGACGAGAAACCGAAAATGTAAACAGTTCGACCGTGAGTGTTGACGATTTGGCCAAATTAACCACAGATTGCATATCCTTCGCCGTGCAGAAGATCGCCACCTTCTTTTTACACGTCACGGTGTGCTTACACCACCGTGAAGGTGTGTCCTCCCAATGGACCCCTCCACCATTGGTATATCGCAACCATTGAATGGGAAGTGTTTCATGCGGAAAGCGTGTCAAAAAGTCATCATTCGCTGGTTTAATCGCTAGTGTGGTTGCATGTGGTAGGAGAGGAAAATTACCAGCAGCAGCAGCACCAGCAGCAACACAATCGATCCAGTCTGCGTTTGAAGGAATGCCGCTGGTGTGATCGCACGTGTAAACGGCAACTGGTGTAATGACCAGCTCGGCACAGATAGAACGGGCATAAACGGCCAGTTGGCGGTGATTGATACTCGTACATTTCACGCAACTCATGTGTGCTTGTACACGCCATCTCGTCGATTTAATTGACCGACAAAACTGTCGTTGAAAGACGTACGGTACTGGTGTGAACCGTCATTTACAGGACACATCATTCGACACAGTTTCCCTCTTCACAGGTTGGGTTTGGATCTACCATTTGTCCCCTTGCCGTCAGTTGAATCCATCCCAAGCGAATCACTAATCCTCGTGCATTATCGAACATGGACCAAGTGTTTTGTACGATATAGATAATCAAATATTCTATTTTCGATATAAATTGTTTGGCCACTCGTTTCCTACAAGCTTTACACCTGCCAATGTGACGTTAAAATGTCATGCAAACACGATAAAATATCGAGCTGTATCATAAATCGATTAAGATGACCGTTTACCATCAGAAAGCACTAGAACCGATAGCAAAGGAACAGATCATTTGTAAAAATGCAAGTATCTCCCAAATGAGCCTTAAAAGCCTAATGGTTTTTTGCAAGCTACAATGGTGAATTATATTTATCGCCCGAACTGGTTTTCCTTCGTGGAAGCTAACATTCGGTTATCGGACTTTCGGACTCAGTGACATTATCTTTGCTTTTGTACCATACCTAGTATAGCCTTGAAACGGACATAACATTGACATCCATATTAAGACCTATGATCTTAATGTCCTACAGTACGGTGTGTTGCCTACGCTAGGAAATTAGCACCAGACAACCCTAAAAACAATAGAAGGCATTACGTGGCAAGCTCAAGAAGTAAGGATTTCCTGGAAAGATATTAACGAAAACAGACCATCTAGCTTAAATCATGGTGTAGCACCAGATAACGACGATAAGAAATTCCTATTTATCTATGGTATTTAAATACACGCAGATTTCAATGACAAAGGCTACATCAATGACGGATTTGGCGGTTAGTGGATCCTCCAAGAAATAACTTTATCCCCCCCCCCCCTCCCTCACTTTTTCTGGCTGTCTTCAGCAATTACTCCCAAATTCCCAAAAGGGTCCCCAAAGTGGCCCCTTACGTCTACGCCTACACGTGGACGATCTTGAAGGCAGGATTGCTGCTGAATCAAATGCAGCATTTTGCAGCAACTAAAACAAACGATAGCAACCGATAGAACCATGCTAGACAGACAGACAAAATGGCGATCGATAAAGAAAGTAACCATTGAAAACGCGGCAACCTGTACACAATCAACTACATTCTCGCGTATGTGCTTCTGTCGTTTTACGTTCAATTAGTATACATTTTTAATTGGATTTGTTTATTGAAAGTGAAATTCCACCTCGTAGCACCAGAACTAGAAGCGATTGGAGTGAACAAAAGCATCAAAACACGGCGCGCAATATTCAATCGTGTGAACGTGAAGAGTACTGTTGCGTGAGTGTGCGAGAAGAATGCATCGTAGCACACACCCATCATGTGGCACATGCTTCCAGTGTGGCCAGCCAAAGTGAGTGAAAGAGCGCAATAGAAAACAAAAACAAAAATCCTCGTTCCGCTCGTCCTTTTCGCGTATCCTATTTGTGCCCGTCCATATCCTTATGCTTCCATTCAACAAACGCCTGCTCAGTTCGATTTACGCGCTGTAGTACGTTGCTACGCGTTATTTTCTACGCACCCTGCCATGCTGCTTTAAATGGACCAGCAGCAGTAAATGGAAATGTGTATCTGTGTGCGTGCGTGCCTGCGTATGAATGTGTGTTTTTGCGCACGCAAGGTGTTTGCTCCCTTCGTTAGTGGTGGCGTGCATTGGCGTTCGTTCGTACGCCAGAACGCCAACCGATTTTGGGGAGGGTTTGTTTTTGTTTGCAATACGAACCATGCTTCTTCTGGTAGGCAGAAATGCTGCATTACGGGGTGTTTTACGTTTTTAAGTCGTGCCGATTTTGGAAGCACGTGTACGGAGAAATGTTGCACTGCAGTTGAAGTGCAAGTGCAAGTGGGTTGCAATGCACTTAAAGGAAGGAACGAAAGATTCTACGCAGTTATAAAGCGTGGGCATGGTGGGACCTAGTTCCCATTTCTGTTGCGTTTAATATTATAGCTTCAACTAAATAACGTTCGTTTGCAAACTATTTGAATATAAATTTTAAACTTTAATCATTTAAATTTAAACGTCTTTACTTTGTTCCGGACCTTATACTGTGGAATTTTAAAGAATAAGTAATGAAGGCGGTAACTAATGCAAAATGGGAATAATGTTGACATTGAACGATCGATTCTTTAATTGAGACAGAAATTGGTGTTTAATTCCACTGGACATGCTTTTCAAAATAGCACAAAAGAAACACTTTTCGCGGTCCGGAATTTGTGTAACATAATCCGCATAATGCGATGTGATATTGAACATTGAAACATGGAGGACAAAACTTCACCACAAACCAATGGGTTAAACCTTGAAACCAATGCCAGATAGTAATCGTTCGTGTAAGAGCTAACCCTTTTTTTGTTGTACAATATATTACTGCCTGTAAATCAACTGCAACCTTGGGTTTGAGACAATAAACGAAAAAATCATGCTATCGAAAACACGCGCCAGCTAGGGGAAACAAAGCCCAATGCCCAACTTTGATGGCCCCCTCTGTGAAGGACCCCGTATAGAAGTTGTGATCGATGACCTGTCTGCTGCGGCTGTCTAACAGGAAACCTTCCGGTTATGAAAACGAACAAGAAACGGCTATAAAGTTGCACCAAGGAACGTTGCAATTAGTGGCATGCAAGCGGTGAACCCCGTTCCCAGAACAAAGATGACAGAGGCAGTGATGGTTGCTCGAGACGGAAATGCTAGCGGGGCAGGTGGAGGGGGTTTGGGGTTGTTTCGATTTTTACTTGCAAGATGCGATAGCAAACCACCAAAATTACTCGATATTAACGACAGTTTTGCTCACGGATTCTTTCATGCCAGGCACGGGCAGAATGCACGAGCCTCGCTTGTTGCATAAGCTTACTCATATGTGTTCTAATTTTGTGTACAATTACGTAGTACACTCAGAACTTGAATGTAGAGCTTTTTGTTTTTAGTGTAGCGAAAAGCACAGTGGTTGCGGTCAGTTACGTACGTAGGTTGGGACGTCCGAAGGTGCTCATTATTGGATCGATAGCGATTGCGGTGGATGGTGGAAATCGGGGCCGAGCCACAGTTAGTAAGCGGTTTTTTCGCCTTTGGTCACAGCGAACCAAACTTCCCCATAAACGTGACAAACACAGGCACACACGGCCATTGGAAGAGGAGTAGTAGACAAGATGGTCGCGTCGAAGGTGGCCAAGCGACACTTTATCATTGCGATTACTGTTTGCAGTAATATAGCGACGTGTGTGTGTGCGTGTGGGTGTGTGTAGCTGCAATTTGCAACACGATACACGGCAAGCTGCACATGCAGTTGGGGCACACAGCACGATAATTTATGTGGCTGAATACTTTATGACGTAATGGAAATGCCGCCTCGTAAGTTATCGTAAACCGACGACACTTCTAAGGTCTATGCCATAAACAAACTACTAGCCGGACATGTACACGTTGGACAACATTTGCTTTGCCAACCGAAAACGAAACTATGAATAATGGGAAGATTTTTTGTTTTCATTTTGTAGTTAATTATTCATTACATTCCTGTTGCGCTTGTTGAAGCAAGTGCTCTTACACAATGCCGTTTGTTTATTCGCTGAAATATGTATCGCTGAAACAGCTTGCACAGCAGTTGATCTAAACCAGCAAATAGTTTTGTTTGCAAAACATGTGAAAACATTCAATCCACTCCGTTTAACTTGTTGCTCTGCCTATTGGAGCCACGAAGATCTATTACTGGATCGTCCTTCTCTAGTTGCATTTACTAAATTATGAGTTCGAAAATTGATTACAATCAAGAAAAACATAAAACACGATCGCATGGGCTTAGTGCCGGTTTCAGTGGCTTACTTCTTGAGAAAATGAGTTCATTTGCATGATCTGATGTGAAAATAAACTGTAGATTTACTTGGTCAAAAACGAGGAAAAATTGCCCTCTTACAACGATCATTTCCGCTGCCAGCGATCGCATGATTCACGTTGACATCATCATCATCATCATCATCATCGGGGAAGCGAAATTTTGCAGTGCATTTGGTTTCTTTTGCAGGCAACGCATTTCACTTAATCTTGCCAACGTCGACTCCGCCAGCGGATTGTTGGCGATGCAAAATTATTCTTAGAATGACGTAATGCCACTGCTCTAAAGACCGTCCGCTCTTGACATTGCCCAGAGACCGAGATAAGTGTACCACATGCGCGCGCCACCTCACACACTCGAGTACGTGTGTTTGGACCCAGTAATCGACCGGCTGTACGGTAGCGGATGAGCTCATGAAGGGTTGCAGCGTGTAGCAAGACTAACGCAAGAAGCACATCTCGCAGGGGGACACAATTGGTTACAGTTTTCGTCCGTTTTTTTTTTTAAGCCAGATTCTATTCTCTGTCCACCCATCTGTGTACAGCGAACGGTTAATTCCCGCGTGCGTACGCGGAAGATATTTACCCATTGGTGGTTGACGGTCAGCATTCAGCTTTATCATCATCTTGCCATACGCGTACCTCGTCTTCTTGACCTACACAAAACGCAAACTTTGCCACACATGTGTACTGCAGCAGCAGTGGGCAAACAGGTTTACGCGATGCGCTCTCGGCTACCCCTGTGCGCCATAATGACCCGCTTCCATCTCTCGCGTACAGTAGCGTAACGCACACAACGATCGCGATCATATGTTCCCCGGGACGCTGCAACCTGTTTCTGGTTGTATTTAATTTTTTTGTTGTTGTTTCAAAATGTTGTGTTGCTTTTGCTGTCGCGTTTCTCCCGGTGCCGCCTGCCCGCGTACCGTTGCGCTTGAATAAAAACTAGCAAAAAACAAACCAGCCAAGGTTTGAACGTTGCAAGAAGCAATTCCTAAATCTAATAACGATACGATAAATTTTTGTGGACAAAAAACTGTTTATGTAAATTATAAATATGACGACATGAAATTATTACTACCTCCTTCCCCTTTACAGCACGGGAAATAACAATTGTTTGTGGATCGCTTAAAAGATAAAACTCGCGGCACGATCAGCTGTCTTTGGCTGCAAGGTGGGGACAAAAAATGCATCTCAACGATGCAGTGGGTCGCGTAGATTTGCCGCGTGGGGTAATATACTGATGAGATTGTTAGATTGGATGAGACTTTGCTGAACAACTCGTATGCACGCGAAGCGAGATGTTTCCGTGAGCCAGTATTTAACACCTACGGGGAAACGGAACTGGATGGAACCGGATTTTGCCTTAGAATAGTAGTAGCACCTTTAGCAAATTGTTAGCAACATTAGTATGGGTCTTCGAAGACGATCGCCACAGTTTATTGATTTGTGCCTTATCGGCGTGCTTCTTTTTTTAACGAATGGTTTTTTTATATATAATTTTTCATTCATTTAGGAAAAGGCTAGTGTTGAACCGCGATACACGAATGCGTGCATGCAAGAGCATACACACGACAAAGAAGGAAATAAGAAATAGTAGGAAATCGAATCCGGGCGGTACAAACAAACACAACAGAGAGAACCAAAGTGTTGTCATACAAAGGAGGAACGTACCCTTACTAATGTCAGTAGCGTGTATATCGAAGATGGCAAAGCAGTAGAATCAAGATCATTGTCGCAGTCCAAGCAGCAAGGCAAAAAACGGCGGACCCATAAGGAACAAAGAGTGTCCGATGTAAAGTTCACAATACCACGCACGAACGTCCAGTGTGCGACGGACGCAACACACCAGTGTGGTGCTGCGGTTATGCTGATAGTTGGCCAAACGAACGTGATTACACACCGTCCGGAACAGTGGATCTCAGCACACGACAGCAGCAGCAGCGCGTTCCCCTTTCCGATCCGATCGGACCCCGGCCTAGTCCCGGTAGGGGGCATTACGACGAGGGTGTCGACGAGCCGGCAATACTGTACCGCTCATTACCGATCTCTCGTCGCTCAACAACACAAGCAGCAGCAACAGCAGCAAGCAAGCAAGCAAGCAAGTACGTGAACAAATCCGGCAAAACGAACACATTACATCTAGGCGGCGGTTTTGGCGTCGGTGTGTCTGTTAAGTGAACTGAAGCAGTAGAAGTACTACCCGTCGCGCGTAACCCAATAGCGGCGGTTTTGAATAAAAAAAAACACACAAACCCAAACCCCAACCAAGAGAGAAAGAGGAAGAAACAAAGCGGAGCGCTTATGCGGCCACAACTTATTAAAAACGATCGCGCATCTCTGTACTTATCATATACTACCGGCGGCGCATTCTAGAAAGGTTTTGCCGTTGGGAAACGTCGGGAGCGCAAGAGTGACTTACACGATTACGGACAGGCGAATAAGGTGTGTTGGAGTAAGAAAACAACAGGCAATAAAGTACACGAAAAGCAGCTTCCCGCGTGCTTTCAACCAAGAGACTAGCGAACCGTGTACATCTTACAGGTGTTGTTGTGGATAAGGTGCGAAAACATTTAGACGGCGAGTGAATTTTTGTCTATCCGTACCGGCGCACGGATCGGTCAGAATTAAGCCGACATACAGAGCGAATGCAAACAAAAAAAAACTTGGAACACAGAACAGATGATTGTCGGTTTATATTTAGCCAGTAGTTCTGGTTACTAAAATTAACCTTACCGAGCCCCGACAGGAACCTTCGTGAGAGAAAGCCGCAAAGAAGGTAGGAAGGTTAAAAACTGAAAACAAACACCACACAGCAGTTAAGCTCTGGTTTGTTTGCGATAAACACCGGCAGCAAAAAAAACCGGGAATTCGACCGGGAAACTATTTTGATAAAGCAAACCGATACAACACGATTTGAGGTGGTTAAAGCAAACAGAACGATTCCGTTGTAATATTGCTAATACACCAAAAGGCAACACTACAAATATCGTATATTCATCGGTGCTTGCGGTGGTATTGCAGCAGATTGAGTTACGCGTGATATTACTATCTCCCACCACCGACCATCACCATCACCATCATCAGACCTGAAGCCGGCAGTGTGGCAAAGCTGTTGGGAAAATGAATATAGATCCATCGAAACAGGCACAAGAACAGGAAGAGCAGAATAAGCAAACGACGACGACAGTAGCGGCGACGACAGGAACATCAACAACAACAACCAACAACGCGGCACTGGCATTACTAATTTCCCCATCATCGCCCTCGTCAACGTCGACCGTTTCGCCCACTGCTTCATCGATTTCGAAAAACAGCAGCACCGACGAGGTCGATGAAACTACGGCAGAAGCAGAACCAGCACAACCCGAAGCAAACTCGAGTAAACAACCACCGGCAGCGGCAAATCGGGGGCAGGACGTACAGCAGCGACAAGATGAAGATGACCACCGCAATAATAGTACGGTTCGGCAGCATGAGCGACGGTCGCCTACGGAACCGGTCGGCGTTGAGTGCCGGGGCGAAACCGGGACCACCGACAAGTCGAACGTTACTACGATGACATTACCAGTAACGGCCACCACTACATTGCTGGGCCAATGCATACAGGAAAACGTGACCACCGAATTAAGGACACTCGATGTAGAACCGTCAACGTTAGTCCCTGACGCACCAGTGGGAGGAGTCGGTGGGCCTGTAACGAAGGGCGACACAGACAGGGGAAGCCTGCAGACCGACACACTGTCAGCGTTAGTAGAGCCAGTGCACGAGTTGACCGCGGAAGCCTTATCACCAAAAACACCACAACCGTTGTCATCGAGTTCAAGCTCAAGCTCATCCACCTCCTCGACACCGTCCGTCGGTGAGGAACGGCGCCTGCCGGTGGTACCGGAAGAGGACACGTACGCGGAAGACACACCGGCAGACGCACGTTGCTACCAGCAGCCGCTAGCTTCCAACAATAATCCCGCGTTAGAGGTTGATCTCACAGCTGCCGACGACGGTGGTAGTGGTGTTGGTGGTGGAGGTGGTAGCGGCTGCATCAATGACCGCTACAACAACAACAGCAAACGCAGTGATAGTGACTTTCAAATCGTTGGTGACAGCACGCAAACGAAGGTTAGCGACAGGAATGACGATGGCAATGAAGAAGCAGCAACGTCCTTATCGTCCGCCAGCGGCCACCCCGTTGTCAGCACTGTGTTGGAGGAAGGCGTCCGAACGTCTGTTGCGGCACCGGCAACCGAAATAGCGCTAGGACAAGGCGAACAGAGACAGGGGCCTGTCCCGAGCGATGAGCATGAGCGGACGGTAGGGACGCAACCCCGTTTGGGAAAAGCAGAACGTACCGAGGTGGCGAGAACGAATGACGACAATAACGCCGAGTTGTCCGTAGCACCGATAGAATTAGTACAAACGTTACCGATCGAAACGAGCGACCCCACGACTACAGCGCAACGGCAGCAGGGTGACTTAATTACCGCTGTTGGCGCTGTAGTAACAGCTGCCGGTATGACCGTGGCGGCGAATGAAAGGCACGGAATCGATGAAGGTGTGACGGTGGTGACGAACGCGACGGCGGTTCGAACCGAGCACAGCAAAACGTTTGCCAGTGCCACCGGCGACACTGTCGAGGGATCGCCGCCATCTTCCTCGTTATCGTCCTCCTCCTCCTCCACCTCGACGGCTCCCCTATCACCACCGACGTCCTCCGCGTCCTCATTGTCGTCGTCCGAATCATCGCCAGAAGTGTTGGCCGAAACCCAACGAGAACCTTCTGCCAAGGGGGATGACACTCAACTCGTCGTAGACAATCGAGCGTTATGTGATAGTTCATCGAAAGGACACTCCCTTGAGGGCGAAGGATTTTCCGATGCTTTGATGCAGCAAACGCAACCAACGCCACCACTACCACCACCACCACCACCACCACCACCACCACCGTGTTCAGTCCTTCGTGCGGCTGCTGAGGCAGGTGTGGTTCCGCCATCGGGTACCGAGGACGGCGAACCAGCCGGCATTGTTGGCGAAGAGCGCACGCAAACCACGACACGTCTTTTAACGCTTGCCGAAGAACTGTCGCAGGCAGCCGCTGCATCTTCGTTACCACCGTCGTACGTGGCCGGCACACCAGCGTTAGCAGTAAGCGCACCACCATCCGCAGTCGTAGATGTCCTACCAAAGAGTGCTGCCGAAACAGCAGCAGCGGTGGTCAGTGGTAGCAGCCGGAGTACGTCGCCTGTACTGCACAGTAGCTTGAAGAAACCGAACAGAATGGGAGTCCCAACGGGTGCGGCAGCTGCAACGGCAAGGGGCGAAAACGCGAGACGGGTGTCCTTTCCTAAGGATGCACAGCTTATCACTGGCTATCTGGATCCGGTCAACCCTTGGGCATGCAGTAAGTATTGCGCATTACTATTATAGACACTTTAACGGGAACTTCAAATCAAAGAGTGGCAATTGATTGTAAAGCGCAGACAAAATATGATCAATTTTGGAAGTTAAATTGGAACTTGGCGTCTTATTTCTTCCAGTATCGATTTGCGAAACGCCGGAGTTGCTGGAACTGTACCGTAGCTCATGCCGGCGACATAGGACAACTCCACTCCAAACCGTACTGGAGCACCTGCAATCAATAGACGTCACGAAGGGCCGTGTGCCATTGCTCTCGCTCAAGGATCAATATCTTAGCTACAACGGATGTGAGGCGCTGGAAGAGATCTTCAAGCACGTGCAGTACCGCTGCATAGATTTATCACACAGCGGGTTGGACGATGTGACGGCAAGCATAATGTTCGACATCATCGAGTACTACGAGGCGGCCAATGAGCTGGACATATCGGACAACCTGCAGATGACGAGCAAAAGCGTGACGGCTTGCATTAACATGATAAAGAAGAGCCAGGAGCTGAACGTGCTGGTTATGCGAGGACCGGCAATATCCGACTATCAGGCCAATAACCTCGCCAAAGCATTGAACACCTCCGCCATTCACACGCTCAAGCTGGAACATTGTGTGCTCAGTAAGCAACCGATCGCATCGCTCTGCACCGTGCTAAAGCGCAACAAGGTGTTGCGGGAACTTTGGCTAGCGAACAATGAGCTGTGCTGCGAAGATGCGCTACAGATCGCGAACTTGCTGCGAGCGAACTTTTACATTCAGCTGATTGACATTTCAAACAATCGGATCGGGGTAGGTGAAACGACACTGCGATGTTGGTGCACAGTATTCGAGTACTAATTCTAATCGACTTTTCCCTCCCGACAGGACAAAGGTGTCGAGCACATTGTCGGTGCGATCGTGGAACAGGCGGTGCACTTTAAGGACGTACAGGAAAAGCGACGTAAAAGTGAGCTGAACTTTTCCGATCTGTCGAGCAGCCTGAACAGCATCAACAGTGCGAAAAACTACTTTCCCCAGCGGTTGCGTTCGTCCGATTCGGATACAATTGGCACCACGGCGTCGGAAGCCGATTTGGATGCGTCACCTTCATCCCTCACGCTCACTCCACCAGTAACGCCACCGTCGACACCCGCTCTTCCATCGTGTGAAACGACCACGGAGCAGAAGGTGGACCGGGTGGCCAGTGAAAAGTTGGACACGACGAATGGCACCAACACCACCTTCGCGGTAGAAGCGGCTACAGTGTATACGATGCAGCAGCCCGACAATGATGAAACGAACCCACCACTACCTCCATCGCCACCCACACCGCCAACGCCCGGTGCTGTTGCTCCATCGAACGTGAATCTAGTGGAAATGAGTACAAAACATAGTGTAAGTCTACAAACAACTAGTGATAGAGAGAGGCTCGAGATGGTAGCGCGCCCTGTAATGATGACGCCCGAGGAAGAAGCACTGATGAATTCCTCTAGCGGTGGAGCAACAGCAGCAGCAGCGACGGTGGCAACGGTTCTGGGCGATGGTGAAGAATGCAAGAAAACGATGAGCACCTCAGCGGAAACAGTACAAACCGACCAGCAAGCGTCGACGGTTGTGCAGGAGGAGGATGGCTGTGTGGAGTTGCCGGTGAGCTTGGAGAAGGAAACGCATTCGGAGAGCCCAGTACCGCAGGCGCCCAAAAAGCCCCGACTGGCAAAGCAGGACAGTGTCCTAACCGAGTTTGAGGCATCGCTATCGACGGCCATGGACATTGGGGACCAAAGAGAGGAAGAAAAGCAAACGACTAATGTGTCGGAAAGCGCCACGACGCCCGAACAGCGGATTATCCCCACCAAGGAAACATCCAGAGCGACCATGATGGAGGAGGACGTTCCCGAGCTATGCACCGATTACGATGACGATGGTAGCAATTTAAGAATTTCGCAAGAAAACCTCTTCGTTGATCTTGGCATACCGGCCCTGAATGAGGAGGAGCGATTGGAAACGAGAAGTGCTTCGGTCGAATCGTCCGGGGATGTGTTTTCACCGCTCGCTCCACCGTCGAAGAAGGACGAGCTGCAGTTGTTGATTGAAAAATCGCAACAGAAAGGGAAGACAAAACACGAAGAAGCGGAATCTGCGGAAATGCCGCTCCCGGTAACGGGACAGCGGAATGCCATGTTGACGGTGGAAACGACGCCTGGTGTAGTAAGGGAAAGAAAAAGTGCCATTAGCAGTGATGAACGGCCGGAACAACCACCGAAGTCAGCGAAGAAAGATCGTACGCAATCGAGTAGCAGCGACAGCTTAGTAGTGGAGCAGGGCATACAGATGGTGAATGTAGAAATCAAGGACAATGTGCCACTGTCCCGATCGCTCGATTCGGTGGGAGGTGACGAGTCCGACTTTGAAAGCAGTAGCCCGTTCCGTACGACAGCTCCCAGCAACTTCCCGAACGAGCGTTCATTCAGCTCGGAGAGTTTAAACAGCGAAACGTCCATCGATTCGAATGATTCGAAATCAAGCCTTAAAATCCACGAGTCCAAGTTTGCCGCCAAAAATGGAACGCTCGAACGGCAGCAGTCTAATGTGAACCGTGACACGGTTGGCACGGAGCAAACGGCAAGCAATCCGTGCGGTTTGCAAGTGTTGGTGCTATGGAACAATGAAATTACGCGCAGTTCGGCGCGCTTCTTTCAGCAGCTGCTAGATAGGACTACCACACTGGACACGCTGAACGTGGGCAGCAATCAGCTGTGCAACAGCTTTGTTGCCGGCATCAGTGGAAGCTTAAAGGCGAACACGACGCTCACTAATCTGGGACTGCAGGGAGCACATCTGTCGGACAAAGGTGTGAAGGCGATGGCGGAAATCATCGAGTTCGGTGGAAACTCATCGCTGCAAAGAATTGATCTAAGGCATAACAACATTCAGAAGGGTGCTTTGGAAGCGTTGAACGAGGCGATGAAATCCAACAAATCCATAACCCGTATCGATCTGGATGATACGCCGCGAAGGATCAAGGTAAGAAGCGCACGAATGGCGGTGTAAGGTTATATATGAAGCTTTTCCACTCACGGATCTTCTCGTCCACAGGATACTTCACTGGATGGTGTTGGATCGGAGTACGGCCGATTGGTGAACAACATCCGGGCACAGTGCGAACGCAACAAAAACCCTCCGGAACCGAGTGAACCGATCAGCACGGCAGTGAGACGTGCCCGGGCGAACTATTTGAGTTCGCGCAAGATTTCCCTCACCTGTCCCTCGATCAAAACGTCACCGAGTGCGATCGCGGATAAACAACATCTACTCGATCCGAACGGTGGGTGCAAAAAGGCAACGGCCGGTGGCCGTTTACGTTCTCCATTGCCCAGTCCCATTCCTTCACCGATTGCCTCACCGGTACCGAGTCCGTCCCGCAACCGATTCCATGTTTCGCGAGTGACCGATTCTACCGGAGGGGGAGGATCCGCCTCCTCACCGTCGCCCTCGTCGACCGGCAGTTCGCCTACGCTGTTCTTTCCCTCGAACTCTCGGTTCCGTGTGGTGACGGTGGCCGAGCCGGATCTTGCGGGTGCTAAAAGTGCTAACAATCCGTATCGTAGTAGCAGCACGATCAGTTTACCCATGAGCAAATCTTCCACCTCATCATTTGCCGTGGGCACCGGTGGTAACGGAACGGCATCCTCGACCACGATCAATCGCCGTCCGGTGTGCAGTTCCGCCCCGACACTCTCATCCTTTCCTTCATCACCACTGTCTCCGCTGGCTGCCGGAATAGTACCGGTGGTGGGACGCGCGGGAGTTACTAGCCAAACACCATCCCCATTGTTGACACCATCATACAGCAGCAGCGGGAGTACCAATACGTTCCATACGGCCATACTACCATCGCCACTGATTACACCGGCAGCGGGAGTAATGGCTGGATCATCACCTACCATGTCCGCGCTACTTCCCGTCTCAAACACCTCGATGCCTTTGGGTGTTCCACAGGGTACACTGGTACAACATCAACCACAGCAGTACCAATACCAGCCAATGCCACCAGCACAGATCGTTCCAATGCTGCATCACCAGCAGCAGCAGCAACAGCCGCAAAACTATCACTTTGTCACAACGTTCGGTCCTGGTGGCAACACAACCGTTCCACTTCAGACAATGTTTACCCAGGTACAGAAGTACCCCAACCTCATCGAACCACCATCCCTTCCATCATCCCTACAGCCACAGATCGTACAGCAAACAACGATCCTACACCAACAACAACAGATTCCACCACAGACACCATCAGGTACCACGGGCAAGATGCGTCAGCATCCATCTGATTCAGCTTCTCAGCAGCACAGTGGCAGCAACAATAGCAGCACACTGCACGATTCCGTACTTTCTTCCACCAGTATCGAAAGTCCCGATCTGGAGGTGAAACGGTTCATGTCTGGCGGGGTGATGCTGGACGATAGCTGCTGTTCCTCGATCAGTAGCAACAGCATTGATTCGATCGATAATGTTAACTTCAACATCAACACCTCCATTAGCTCGACGGATGAAAGTTTCGATCTAATTGTTAACTCTCCACCGCCGGTTACTGCTACCTCTACCGGATGTTCCGGTGCCAACTCCAGCACGGTTCAGTTCCAGTCATCCGCTGTTGCTGGTGGAGGAAGATCTTCAGATTCAAGCAATAATGTCAGTTCTACATCACGTGTGCTGGAGGAAGAGAGTACGCTCATTCCAAGGGCGTCTATTCCCGTCATCTCCGGTGGTGAGGCTCTCAAAGTGACGTTGGATGCACCGGCAAGTGCTTCCTCGTCCAGTATGGTACAGGTGAACTTGGCCAGTTCGCAAGAATCCCTGTACGATGTGCACGATCTGTCAGGTTCCTCAAACTCTTCATCCATGTCGGCTGCAGCGAACATGGCGCATACCGCGAAGTTAACTATCGTTCCTGTATCCTCAGGGGCTAGTGCTATTCCAACATCAAACATAAGCTGTTCTGCTGCTGCTGCTGTTGCTTCGGGATCACTGTTGGGTAGCAGTAACTCTAACGAAAGTACGCTAACATCGGTGCAAAACCTCGACCGTGAGCCAACAGTTACCAAGGTTGCGACCGAAAAGCCACCACGCGTACGCAAAACTTCGTGGATACTTGGCGGTAGTGGTAGCAGTGGCAGCAACAATAAGCACACCGATTCTGGCTCGAGTGGAGGCAGCACACCGACGCCCAGCGTTGGAAGCGGTTACCCGCCAGCCATCGAGAAGTTGCTTAGCATCTTTAATCCGAGCAATTTGTTTTCCTCGAACAAAACGTCTACCTCTGCCAGTCCACCACCGGCAGCGTCTCAGGACGGAACGACACACAGCGGCGGATCACAGCCACCGTCACGCAAGGAAAGCCCAATGGGTGGTTTGTTTCACTGGGCACATCACAGTACCGGTAGCAGCAGCAATACCAGTGCCAACACTAGCCCAACAAGTACCGCAGCCAAGAAGGAGGATGATCGGGCGGCGTTGAAGGTAAATGTGTCGCCCGAAACGACACTCACCCCGCAACAGCTACAACCGTTACAGAATCAGGTGCATGTAATAACGCATCTGCAAACGATGGCAGCAAATCATCAACACCAGCAACAGAGTGCGGAACATATGCCGCCACAGCTGAAGGTCGAGATGAAGGAAAACATTTCGCCGGAAAACACGATCACTAACAAGCTGCTACTTTCCACGAATGTAACACCGGTCAGTGGTGCTCCGTTGGGTGGTACGGATGTGTCGATTGTATCCACGCCGACACTGAACGTGCCTGTAGCTGCTGGTGGGAAGGTCATCTTCCAGCTCGGTGGAGATTATGACGAATCGGAGGATGATATCGATACGCTCACGAACAAGTACGGTAATCATCCGAGCCTGATGACCGG
>KI424103.1:8031-22574 GCA_000473375.1 Anopheles culicifacies | reverse complement strand
ATTTTCATTTCTAAAAGTCCATAAATAATTAACAAACTAATCAACTTCAAGGGAAAGTTGAGAGCCTCTGTATTAAACCTTACAGCAATAAAAAAATTGGACAACAAAGAAAGCAAAAACACATACTAAACAGCAACAAAAAATACACACCATAAGCAAAAGAAACTTTGCGGACAGGTGTACGATGGATGAAAAGGTTTACAAAATGGTGCTACAAGATGCGAACTACTTGCTCCTTGTGGGCTTTCTACACCAAAGTGTCCGCTCTTGTGCACATGGACGCTGATAAACTTGCAACAATCCCCTAGCAAGTGAACCGATGAAGCTTTTGTACTTTAGCACAAGCGTTCCAAAAGCATGTTTATCAATGTGCCCTAATCCTGATGCGTGCCAAGGACATTCGCGAGATATGGTGAAGTTTTTTTCCCCCGAGCACCACCCTAGCAATGGCCAGAACTCAACCAGGTAGGTATACCGACTGTTGAAGAATGGCACAGGAAGAGCACACACCAAATCCTTGTAATTACGCCAACAGCACGCCATCGGTGCCACCGCGATGGAGAAGATCCTTTGGACATGGTTGCGTGGGTATCATAAAATATGCTCTCCGCTTTTCACTTTGGCCCACCATAGCTTGCCAGCAAATGTCGCTTGTGCCGAGGATCGACGGTGTAGTTCTGCGGGGTTGGTTGATTTATCGCCACGGTTCTGTACCTCGGAAGTAACCGTTGGGGTTCTATAATGCCCAACTCCAACACCACAAAAAAAAATCTACGATGATGTACATCACACAAAGCGAGAGGTGGTAAAAGTTCAACCTGACCAGTACGGCTGGATGAGGGTGAAGTTTTTGCACATAATTCAGATGACTTCTGTGAACCTGTAATGGTAACGATGACAATATGTTAATTTCTCGGCAAACTTCCGGATGATACCGGTCGAGCTGTGAGACCGCGGTGGAAGGTTTAACTTGGCCATAGAGTTGTTTGCCTGGGGCTGATGTGGTTGATTTGATTCGTAATATTTCGTGCTTCTTCTTTTTTGTTTGACTGTCCCAAGCAGAGATCGTCCCAAAAGCGTCTGATGCAAATTGTTTCGGAAGCTTCGATGAGTTATGTCTTTAGTTGAGACCACAATTAGGAGCCAATCGAATGGGACTGCGGGTGTTGAATGTGGAGCATCATAAACCAGGGAAAATCTGATTTATCTCGTGGGTGCATTTTTTCACCTTGAAGTAATTCATCACTGATTGCTTAGAAATTAATGTAGAGTACATTGACATTCGACTAATACTTTCACAAATTCAGAACAACGCTCGTTTTCAATGTTCAAGCATTTGCAAGTTGGGAACGCCAGCTACACGCAACATAAAAGTGATGCGCTAAAAGCACAGAAACTGTGTGCTCTAGTTAAACACTAGACTAAATTAGCATTTCCACTGTCTCGGCATGGTTGCAACTTCTGACTCGCGATCGGTCCATCAGGTCAGTGAGTGGTGATGGAATGCAAATTGTGCCATTAAAATTCTACCAACGCGACAAATGCTATCTGATTTTCCTTCATCTATTCAGCACTCGTTCTCGTGGCTGGCTGGAAAAAAGAGAGCAACAAATTAAGTGGATTGTTGTTGTTGACACAATGGCAGCATGCTGAAAGTTATGCCATGGTTTTTATTTTTTTAAACGAACAGAAACATCTGGTTGAAAGGATTGATAGGTGTCAATAAAATGTTTGTGACATGTCAGCCAAATGTAGAGTGTTTTGCTTAATTAGTTTTTTTTGCTTTCTACTCATAGAAGGGTTTTTTACGGCAACTGGTAACATAAACCATGAAGAACAAAGAATATTACATTTAATATTGAGCTGTTTACTATTATTTATTATTAAAAAAAGAAAAAAATCTAATACGGCCAGGCCGTCATACAAGAACAAAAACTATTATTAAAAAAAAGGTCTATGGTGTATTCTAAATATAAAAAATTTGATTTTATTGATTTTATACAACGAATGTTGTGTGTGAATCTAAACTACTTCAGAGATTTCACTGAAACGATTATTTAGGCGAAATAATATCGAACAAATGATTATCTTTCATCAATATAAAATCGAAACAAAACATAAACATTATTCCTTAATCGATCGTTTTAGGATTTAATTGAAATTCGTTCCCCTTTTTCCATAATTTCCCCATATTTTTTCTACCTTTTCGAGATATATCTCATCGTCTCCTCTCCAAAGTCTGATTCATTCTGTGGCGGAAGCACTACAAAAATATGTCTCCCAACACCAGTCACGTTTGCAGCCGATGGTACCATTAAAAACAATCAATTCGAACGATATGCTTCTGCCGACTGCTGCAAAGAAAGTGAAAATGTCTCGAACAACTCCAAAGCAAAACACTTTCAAATGTGTCTTTCACTTCACTGTACGCACCAAACATGGAAGTCAAGGATTTTATTTTGCTACGGATTTGCAGCGCTGCTTAAGCTCCAAGGTTTGCTGCAGCGGGGCCATAAAGCTACGCCCGCCATCGGTCGGAAATGTCATCTAGCAAATGGAAATTGAAAAGCGAATCGGCAACGCCGGGGCAGTCGTAGCGGGGTGCGAGTGTAAGCAGCATAAAAATGTAAATAAATTTTGACGGAAGCATCCCAAGACCTACCACAGCTGGCATCAAGGCACCATTTGCCAACTACCGGAGCATCTAATGGTCAGCGGAAAATGTTGGGTACGCGATCGACCAGGTTTCGGAAGCCGGATGATGGGGAAGAGAATTAAAAACAAGAAACCTACCCAGAAGCGATGAACAGAAACGAGAAAAACGAGATAATATTATGCAAATTGCGTAGAATTGTCGAGCGAAAAGGAAGTGTCTACCAAAAAAAAAAGTAGGAACCCTTAGCGCCTCGAGGGGTAAACAGGTTGAGTTTGGGCATGGAAAAGCGTCTTTGCATTCGTCTTTGTGTAAGACGTTCAAGGGCACCCAGAAAGGCGATGGAAAAAAAACTTAAAGAAGAAATTTCAATCCAGCTATCTAACAGCGATCTAGCCCAGTGTCCTTGGCCGTGTCTGACGGTGTCAAAACTGAGTATGGCGTCCCGTATCCTTACTCACAGCGAAGATGGAATGGCGAGTTGAGTTTTTATACCATATCTTTCGCTTGCTCGCTGGGTTTGGGTCATTTTTTTTTTGACAATTTATACTTTTCCTTCTTACACCGAAGGGTCTAGAGACAGCATCGAAGAAATCTGGTAGCGACAGATAAAGCAAACCAAATCTTAATTGCTCATCTGGTACAGTAATTATAATTTTTTCCCAAACTCTACCGTCCCGTTCTTGAGGGCTATGGGTGCGGGATGAAAAGGACAAAAAAATGTAAGCTCAAGTGGCGTCAAGCTGATGATCGGCGGAAATTAGCGGTGACAGTGACAGCACCGTGAGCCGATAACTAGCCGTAACAAATGGCAATCAAATGAAGCGAATAGCAGCAATAGGGATTACAACGATGGACTTGTTTGGTACTTTTTTAAATCGATTGTTTTTGTGGTTTTATTATTAATTTAATGTCCTGTCATATTGTGACGGGAAACTCTGAATAAGGTACATTTTAATGTGGCTTTTATAGCTGAGGGTCGTTATGACTGAAGACCTTTGTTCAAATCCCATCCGAACCGTTCCCCCTACGCTACGGGAACTGGCTATTCCACTACGTGGTATGAATTAGTCTCGTAAGCCATTATATAGGTGCGTCAAACAAAACGAAGATCTTTGTAACAATCTCCGATTCAAGATTCATTAGGAGTGGATCTAACGTTGGGTGGAACAGACGGTCGCTTATAGCTCTTTGGTTAAAGAGACCCGTGTCTGCCATTCTACATATTCTTTCTCCCAAAAATCATCAACTGCTCCACTTCGGTTTCCACCGACTGACTACGTACAATTTATTCATGTCGATGATCGAAGTATAAATATAGTACTATGTTTCAAAATTTAATTTTGTTTAGGACCTGCAAGGACATTTTTACGCTAAAAAGTCTTCGATGTGTCAGACTAAAGAACGAAGATTCAGGACCGCAATTTGTTTCAGCAAGCACTTTTTAAAAATGGCATACAAGTTTGTTTTGGTAGTTCGACGTAACCCAAAAATCGTTCTCATCTTCGGTTTGCCGTGATATGAAAGGAACTTACGACGGTCTGCAGCGTCTGAGCTAGCAGCTGACGCTAGATTGGATACTCTCTAGCATTTCTCCATGTTCTCCAACGATCATGCCTTCGGCATCAATTCCTTCGGCTGCACCGTTTCAGTTTCAATTCACTTACCTTATGCGCTGATGAGTGACTCATCGTTTGCCTTATTAAAATCCCAGAAAAGCTAGTCGCAAGTCATCACAAAGTTGGAGTGTTTTGAAACGAAAAAGAGCCATAAAAGCTCCATGTCCTGAATTCATTTCGTACATCAATCTACTGGATTCAACGCTCACACTCCTGCTTACTCAGTGCTCTTCATATCTACTAGGAAATCTAAAGTAAAAAACAATTATATATTCTTCAGAGATTTGAAAATACGACAAAGGCCATTACATATGAATGTACGTACAGAGGCATTTTTTGTAATATAATTATGAGCAATATATTACCTAATGAATGCCGCTTTTTTGATTCCCAGAGCCAAACCATATCTACAAAAATTTTCTGAAAAATAATTACATGTACAACTACATTCCCCCCACTAACAGCATGAGTATGAAGGACGTAAACATATATTACACAAAAAGAACAATTTAATTCCCCTCCTGGCACGCATTAAAAGCTTGTTTGTTTTATCTCCTTGCGCCCACCAGTGCGGGCTTTGTTAGTATTAGAATGACCGTTTTTC
Source organism: Anopheles culicifacies (assembly GCA_000473375.1). Taxonomy (NCBI): domain Eukaryota; kingdom Metazoa; phylum Arthropoda; class Insecta; order Diptera; family Culicidae; genus Anopheles; species Anopheles culicifacies. Next base: position 17,698 of record KI424103.1, on the reverse strand, counting down.
CCATCCAAAAACGGTCTCAGTAACAAATTTATTTAAACCGCTAGCAGCCCACGTGTAAGCCACCGACCGTTCATTAAAAATGCAGCCTGTTTTCGGATCAACAGCAGCATAATTGTTCCTCGGATCGTCCGCTTGCTACCACCACGAACCATCATCCGTTTATCCTCCAGCGATGGAAAAAGCTTTACAGTGAACTTTTCTTCACCTCGAACAGCCTGATGTGCTTTAATAAATAGCTGCTTGATTATCTGCCTAATGGAGCTCGTTTTATTTCGTTCGAGAGAGCAAAGAACTATTCACATTCAATTTCAATACAATCGCCAAACGGGAGCAGTTGTTTCATGCTGCCAGCTTACGGAATGAACGGCCTGACAGCAGCACGGAATGGTTTTTGTTCGAATTTTGCCCTTCGAAATGGCACCGTCAGCTGTCGCCATTTGATGATCGTGGTCAAATTGGGCGGGAAGAGAAGCTCCCCATGCTGACAAAACGACGATTGACTTCAATTGACCAAGACAAATGGGTGGAATTTCATCCCCAAGATGTTACCGTCCCGCACCACCACTACGCGCCTTAGGGTGAAGTGTTTTATGGTGCTTTATTGTTAGAGATGAATTTTATGATTCGATCAGTTTCAGAAGAAGAAGCTGTTGCCTAGCTCTCTTCATTATGGACGATGGTAGCCGTTTTTACTTCCCGTCGGAAACTGAAGCCGATTGTGGTGATATTGATTTTATTACACGCTAAATTATATTCATGAACAATAATGCGTAAGTGAAATGTCAGACGTTTTAGCTTCTACACAACATAGAGAAAGTTTTTTATTTACTTTTAATAGATTTTATTTTATTATTTTATTATTTTGAAGCGGTTCGGTGGCCGAGGAGACCAAGGCGCGGATCTTCGAACGGGCAGGACCGAGGTTCGAATCCCATTCGGGCCGTTCCCCCGTACGCAGGACTGATTATCCTGTTGCGGGTACATTCAAGTCGTAGAGCCAGAAAAAAAAATATTTAGATAAAAACATCCCAACGCACTAGTCTTTTATTGGTTGAGGGATCTCTAAGGAAAGATAAATTTGTATAAATAAATATTAATAATCGTGATGGCTTCTTAGCTTAGCTCTTTGGCTAAATTACTATTGTGTGTACTTCTGTACCGATTTATAATTTTAAGATTTGTCGGCCTAGTTGAAGATTGGTCAAACTTGTTTGATGAAAACATTATCTATGCCGCAAGCTCACAATAAAATAAATATTATTAATGCCCTAACTCATTTTAATTACTAATTTTCAAATACAACTAGAACTAATTTCCGACATTCATCATACTTTGTGACAATTTGCTATGCTATTGGTGTAATCTCCCGCAGACCCTTTCTCGAGAGTTTCCAATCCATCGTAATCGTGTTCACCACCCAAATGCAAACAATTTTGCATGATGGGTCTATTTACTTAGTGGATTAGTAACGATGTGAAGTCTCTAACATTGCTACCCGTTAGGAACTGCTTCTCATCCATAAGCATCCCGCAATCGATCGATTCCACATGTTGCATTTCATAATTCAAAGACAAATAGCTTTTCTGGAGCTCCACCGATCAGCTCACCAACCGTCGAGAGGATTGGAAGCTCAGTTTCAATATTGAAATTATGATCTCATACTCCGCAAGACGGAAACCATGGACGTACGTTGGGTTCTAGCAGTGCGTTTATGTACGCGAAAATACGCACCCTAGCTGGCGCGAAAGTAGTTGAGTAAAACGTCTTATAAAGCTGTACCTAATCCATGTTCTAACACATGCTTCACACTTTCGTACGTTGATCCGTTCTGCATCACTCTTAAGACGTTGAAAAATGCCCCCCCTTCCTAGCAGCAGATGGAACTACCTCAATAAAAGTTTTCGGCAGGAGTTTATTTTACATCAGTAGACCTACGCGTTCCATCGCGCTACTAGCACGGTGTTTCTTGATAACTTCACCGACGGTCGTTAGACAGGTTCTCGTTCCATCTCGGGCATCCACCGGATAAGATGGATAGCTTCAATTATGTTACAATCCCGTACGACGCCACTGCTAAAGTTCGCCAAATTTCTCGTGACATGGCTTGAATACCTAATGTTGCCACAGTTTGGAACCCTCAATTTCCTGGCCAACAGCAATTGGGTGGTATTGGGAAGGTTTTTCCCTATCTCCGATCATCATTTATTTATGCATTACTTCATTGCTCATGCTGATGCATACGTGAACAGGGATGGAGACGCATTCGGAGATGGTAGCAACTAGCATTTAAGGGAACGAAATAGGTAGAAGCATTGCAATTCATTACATTGTTATGATTTTTTGTGTGTTGTATTCGTTTGGAAATTATATTAAAATAGCTCAACATAATTGTTCAACTTTTATGTGAGCCTGTTTAAATGACCTCAACAAAATTATTCATCTTTTAGATGAGGGACAGTCCGGTGACCGAGGCGATAGAGGCGCCAGTCATCAAACGGCAGAACCATGATTCAAATCCCATCTGGACCGTTCTCCCGTTGTAAAGACTGACTAAGGAATCATTGACTGGGAGGAGTAGGCCAGAATGGCAGCTTAGCTCAGGTATAAGGTTACTTAGGTATAGCTTTGATACGATTGGAACGATTTTTCTTCTTTAATGTAGGTTTCAGATATTTTGAACTACTAAGGGTCAAATGTCTTGTAAACTCATGTATATTAAGAGTTCATGATACTTTTTTTTGTTATTTTGTAATGATAGCCAAGCCGTATATCTATGAGTTCATGATATTGTTGAATATCAAATACGAAATTGAAAACGACCTAGAAAAGCTCATAATAGCTCCTCTGACCTATATTATTTTTTTTCATGATAGAATGACCAAGCCGCATATTTCATCTTCACTGTGGCTGAAATACTATTGATGTGTGTCTATGGATGATGGAACTTAAGCTACGATGCATGGATACATTAAGACTGGTATCCTGAAATAATGATACGTAATATCGTAATGTCATTTGGGGCGGCTCGGTGGCCGAGGAGATTGCGGCGCCAGTCTTCAAACGGGGTCGAATCCCATTCGGGTCGTACCCCTTTACGCAGGACTGACTATCCTGTTACGAGTACATTCAAGTCACGGAAGCCAGAAATGGGAGGCCAAGGGCCCCTCGACGTTGTAGAGCCAAAAGAAGACAAAGAAAAACATCGTGGTGTTCAATATGTATCAGATAATTCCTGAAAGTTTTTGGCAATATTTTTCTTTTTTTCCAATAATATGAGCTTTTGCGGACCGCAGTGTCCATACTCTAGATTCCCGGAGAGACAAATTCAATTACAGGCATTATATAAAAATGTCAATGTTTAATGCAGCAAGAACATTCCAACTTTTAAACTAAACTGTGGACAGAATTAAGGTGGATTTCTTAAGCATTTATGAGTCCTGTGTACTCGTAATGTTAATGTTTTTATGGATCATAAATTGTATCTCTAATGGCTCACCATACTGACATTGTTAATAATTTGTAACATGCGTATAAAAGTGTCTCTCTATACATTCATCTACGTAAAATTCATCTGATACATGAATAAAATGCACAAGAAATACGTAACACCAAACTAACTCCCTAAATCAACCCCCATATTATAATGTTTGCCATATCTAATGAAGCTGTTCGTTCGTGCTGACACTCACTGCTTTCGTTCATTACCACACATTTACGTAGTACAGCCAGTAGAAATTTGCACTACCCCCACTAGTCCAACATAAACTCAGACAATGGAAAGAATTTTGCAACATACTTGCTTGTCTTCAAACCGCGAGAAAGTATAAGTAACGAACTACTCACTGTTTGCTCCTGCAACGTTCGCGCCACATACAAAATACACCGCAATGCAGGAAAATACAGAGGAAAAACACTCTCGCACCCATTACGCACGTACACACCGTTAGGTGTCATTCCTTTGGTGGCACAAACGTTAAAGACATACCGAGGAGGGTTTCGTGTTTTTTCCGTTTCTAACTTTCTTAAGCCCACCGTAAATTTCCTTCCGAAGGACCAGTATGAGAGATAGTACTGGAAAGGTGTACGCTCTTTCTTTTCGGGGTCGTTCCTCTTTAGCCGTACTGTACCGTTCCCTCCATTGCACCACCCCTGCTGGTGGGGTGTAATTTAAATTAATTTAATTAACTGTTATAAATATTTCAGCATACAGTCATTTGTGCACGTGCCAGCTCAACTCGGGGGCCGGTACGCTAAACTACCGTTCTTCAACCGGCCGGGAGGACAATCATCGCCAAAGGTGGGTAGCATCAAACTCACAATTCTCTTTTCTCCCCACGTCACGAAGGGTCTGGGTTGAGGAAGTGAACAAATATTTGCCCAAACATTTGCGCCACATTCGCATATCTTTCCGGGTGGTTGTGTACGCGATTGTGTACATCTTTGCCGCTCGATTTGAAGTTTGGCAACAGCGTTTCCGGTAACCGGTGAAGCGTTACGGGGTTGTCTCGGTTCGCGTTTCAACTCTGCCAGCCATTCTCCATTCTGCCCCCACGAGCGGTTCCATCCATCGGCGCTGGTGTAGCCGATTTAACCAAGCTGAGATTAAGTAATGAAAAGTTAATTTAAATAAAGGGACTAATTAGAACAATCGTTACCGGTGGTTCAATAGGGAAGCCGGGGGGAGAGGAATAGGGCCGCATCACAAATAGGGACGCGTCTGAAATCTCATCACGGTGGAAAAACCACGTGCAAATTTCCTAACTTCGTCAGGCACGATTCTTTTTCGTTTGTGGTGTTTGGCTGTTTCGTCTTCTTAAAAACACCCACGGCACGTTAAGCCATATTTAAGACACTGTGCAGGTGAAGGAGTCTTATCTGCACCGATCGTCAAGTTGTGCCAGGAGAAGCTGGTGAAATAATCATTAAAATTTCAGAACATGATGAAATCAGCAATGCTTCTCATTTTCCACCCAGTTTGGGTGGCTCGACGTGACGGTTTTAGTTCGTCCCATTCATTTCGTCACCCAACAGATGGTCGCGGGGATGGTCATAAAAACCGCCAATGTTACATGGCGAGTCGTCGCGGATCGCTGTCAAGTTGGGTTTGATAAATGGGTTGAATTTTATTAGTGTCTTTATGATTTATTCTGTCAGGTGTTTGTTTCCGGTGTCTCTTTCGTAATGTGGTATATTATTTTATGACACAATCGTTATGGAAAACTTTCCTAATGATAGAGTGATAGTTTCACAGTACCAATTGCTAAAGAAAAAATTATTTCCTCCATTCATGAATTGTTTTTCGAACATCATTAAACGATAACGATTTCATGGACAATGTGCAATCGTTAGTGGGAGTTTTTCCAATAATTTTCATAAAATAATTTATAGTCATGTTGAAGATATGAAAGAATGACCAAGGGTAAAAGATTCTTTATATTAGACTGTTCTTTACATGGCAGAACCGAGGATCGATTCCATCCGGAACGTTGTTCGGTACGCAGAGCATCTAGAGATTGTAGTGCCATTGAAGAAGACACTTTAGATTGGTCTGTGATCCAGCAATGTAACTCCCATGCGTATGCGTATTTAAATCCTAAGCGTCGCTGAGTATTCTGAACTGACTATCAGGCTACTACTGATTAATAGCAGATCTGAGAAAATATTAAACCAAGGTCTCAAAGGTCTTGTGCTACAGAAAGGAATAATTTCAGTCAATACCACTCCAACCCATTTCAGGCGTAGTGGCAGGATGCAAAATAAAGAAATGTCCCACCCATGTCATCATATCAACAGCAACAGACACTTCCTAAACTACTCCTTCTTAAATCAATCGTCTGTGAGATCAGGTAACTTTTAATTAATGTATAAGATTTCTTTCATTCGATTTTCTGCAAAAGATTGAACATAGACTTTGCTACAAAACTATAATAAATAAATTTCCCTTGGTGGAAATTTCCCTTATCTTCATGATGCAACAGGATTCGGTATGCAACTTACGTGAAGAGTTATCGAGAATGCTGTAATGGTTTGGAGGTTTTTCAGCATATAAGTAATTTAGTACGTGTGATTATTTATTTATTTATTTAATCGATTATTACGGCTTAAAGCCGTACGTGTGATTATTGTAAAGACAAAAACTAACTTATACCTTAGTTTGCTGTTTACCTACAGCACAAATTGATATGTTTGAGGAGAACTCTACGAAGTTTTTTTTTATTCTTGTATCACGATCCACGACCTGGCTGTATTACACTTTATTTACCACGTAGCAGGTTAGTCTGATCATGCCCAGGTCTGTAGTGTGAAGGCCCGGCGCCCATACAACTCTCCCATCGGGCCGCCCCAACTCCACGAAGTTCTTGAAGATATTATGACTTAAGGGATCCCTTTTCTATTGCTCAAATTCTTTCCTCCAGCAGTCAAATTCTGGCTTCTGGAATATTTTTTGGCACACAAGATTGTTTTATTTGTATTTCCAAGATCTCTAGTGAACCATCAGTTAGACGAGTCTAGATTTTGATGTGAAGCGTTCAAGCCTTTTTCAAATGCTTCATTCTAAAGTTCCGATAGAAGATTTTCGATTTGCGAAGGTTTATCGAATACATTCTTTTCCACAAAAATGATAAATTTATGTAATCATTGTACCTGATCGCCTACAAAGTAATCCTTCCTGAAGAATTGCCTCTTCATCCAGAATACCCAACTAATGTACTCCTTTCTTCGGGATGTAGAATCACAAAAATGTTAATGTTATATTCTATCTTCCGCAACGGCATATTCTGCCACATGCCCTGAACATCGGCTTAACGGCGATGGTTTCCAAATGGTGCCAACAGTTTGACCTCACCGGCCGTAACCTTACTTATGCATAGATCACACAACCTGCCAGCAACCTATTTAACGTCCCATTGGAGATAGAAAAATGTCCCACATACCTAACCAGCTGCTAGCCCAAAAGAATATCCTCGTGTCGGTGGATTATCCCGGTAGCAAAACATATTCAACCGGAACAATGACGGTACGACGGCAAACATGCATATTATTTTCACTCATCTCACCCGTTCTGTGTGGAAGAACTCTGCGGTCCAGTAAGAAAAAATAAAATAAAACAGGATATATGTCGCCTAGTTCGCATCCTTTTTGCTCCATCTGATCGCATATTGCGCCTATGGAAGGAAACCTGACCTAGCAAAAGAAGAAGCCATCCGGTAGGTGAATTACAGACGAAAAAGCTATTATTTTTCCCGCTTACCATAAACCGTCATATGTGGATCGTATGCAAATGTAAGCAAATGTAAGCTTATCCGGCGAAAAGGCCTCATAAAATTTCATCTTTTTGAGCATTTCAACCGGTACGCGTCCGTGGAGCTGCCTCTCGAAAATAATGTCACGGCTGACCAGCGGCCACCGTTTCTTTCGCTGATCCTTTTTCTCGCCTCCTGCTCTGAATCGCTGTAATAGCTCCGTTTTGTTTTGTGTCCAAAGTTAAATAAAGTTATCATAAACCCACATAAATTATCTCCGCATGGTCGACTTTCAAATTCATTCGCCACTTGTTACCGGCTCTTCCCGGTCTGGATGAGGGTTGGCTTTTCACACCCCAAGCTTGCCACTGTTCTGGATACGATCATCGGTGGACATCTAAGTTGTTTCCCCCTCGCCTTCTACCACTCGTTTTGTCCTACACCCTCCCTACGGAGGTTTGATTTGGGTGCCTAGTACGCAAACAGTCCGGTTCTGATTTATAAGAGCCGGTTTCTGGGTGGCCTCAGTCGGAAAAAAGGTGTCGGATTGGCGATGTAATGGGCATCGTTCGCCAAGCCAAACATGGTCACTGTAATGGTCACATTATACGTGATTTGCGTGGATGAAATCTCGTGGATGGTGGGACACACACACACATCCAACCGGAATGGAGAACGGACGGTAAAGTCAAATCTATTTGTCTAGGACCGGGACATACGAGCTGGACGTGAGTTTTTTTTTTAGAATCCACCTGTCTTGGTTATCTCGATGACCCACGATTGTCCCTTCGAGGTGGACGACTTGGGTCGTCGGACTTCCCAAATCCCGGGACTTCTTTAACCTTGTGCCAAAGCTGAAGCGTACCGAAACGGTTGGGTAAATCGCGCCCTATAGCGATGACCCTTGGGATTTACTCGTTAAACACTCAAGGGTTCCGGTTGCGTTTTGTTGTAGAGATTGCGTGATCGGAAATTGATTTCGACGAAATGGTTTCCTTGCGAGCTCCAAGATCAATTTATAGGAAACGTAGATCCAAACCGAAACCCATATGTCTAGGATAAAGGCCTCGTTCTTTTAATTGATTCCTATCATCTACATTTTTTCCAGTTACTTAATTACTTTCCTACATGAAATATCGATTAACGATTCCACATGCAGCCAGCAAATCATCTAATTTACCTCGCCAATTCAAGGCCCAAACCTCCTCAAATAGAGTCATTCAAAAACGAAAAACTCCTGCGTCCAGCTTTGGGGACGGAAGTATCGAGTCAACGTAAAAATTATCCCCAATCCCATCGTCAACCCTTTTTGCGCACAACCCTCCACCGTTTGTCCGGAAGCGCAAAAAAGGGCTGCTGCGTTGCCAGTAGCACTTTTAATTGAGTTTTCCCGGGCAAGGTCAGGAAATTTTAATTATTTGCTTCGTTTGCCGGTGTCGATCCCTCGTGCGCGTGTCTTGTCTCCCGGAGCCTTGGTTGCAAGATCTTCCACCGGAAACGGGAAGTGAATTAACTCGAACGACAAGAGGCCTGGCCAGTGTCGGAAACAGGTGGTGAAGGTGACACTGGAGTTGAAGTTTTCAAATTGTTTTTTTTTTGTACTCTTCACTTCTTTGTCTTCTTTACCATCGTTGCTGGGAAGATGTGGCAGTATTGACCGTCAGAAAGCGTTCGGTCTGGTCCATATTGGAAAACCTGTTGAACTTTTTTATCTTTTCATTGTGAGAAAGACGGCAAGATACTGGTAAAGATTCTTTTAATTAGAGTTTTATCTATCAGAGTCCCACCAGGGTCAGAAGAAAAACTTAACGAAGATTAAAAATCATCTAATAGATCACGTACCGTCACGGAGACATAACATGATGGGGACGCAATTTGCTAGACCAAAACTTCATTAGCGCTGCATTCCGATCATGTAGCATCGTTCGTGCTTAATGGAAACAATTTAGCATCTTAAAAGATCCAGTTTCTTCAACCTTATTATTACATATACTTCAAAAGTACTGGAATTCCAAAAATACCTCACCTATATCAGATCCAAACCAAATATAAAATGGAGGATAGTTCCAGAGATCCTTTTGAAAGGACGTAGCTTAACGATCAAAACCGGAGCTTTTCGAAGTTTTAAGATTTCATTAGAATCCTAGAATTTCTACTGCATGTAGCGACTATGCATTTATCGAAGAAATTATAGATATACAATCCTGGACGCAATTGTATCCTCTTATTGATTACGCCCAAGTACATTATTTTATCATAATTAAAACCTGAGGTGCTTCAACGGAGCTCGAATCACCTTTTATTCTTCTTCTATGTCTCTACAGTCTCGAGAGATCTTGGGTCTTGGCTTACCATGTCTTGAATCCGTGAAGTTTCTGCTTACGGAGGAACGTTCGGAATGGGATTCGAATTACGGTCCTGAC
>AXCM01005775.1:0-16952 GCA_000473375.1 Anopheles culicifacies | reverse complement strand
GAGTTTTTGGTGTGGATGAAAAAATAAATATAAGTATACATTAGAATATTTTTGTCAAAATTTTACCAAATACCAGAAGCGTACAATAATTAAAAAAAAAAAAACAAGTTTTAAGGATTAAATCTAGCATCTCTATGAAGTATTTTCTACTCTAGTTGAGCTGTATAGACTTTACATTACGCATGGAATTGTAAATAACAATATTCAACATTAAGTAGCGTTGCTGACAACCCAATACGACACCAAAAACAACAGAACGTGCGCGGAACACAGCTACCCTTAGCTCACGCACGAGAGTGTCTATTCCCGCGAGGTTTTAGAGAAAGTTTCCTGCTCATGGAAGAATGGGCACGCACCAGCTCACACACACACACCGCCGCCCAGAAATTATTTATTTATTTTTAAACAGTCCATCCACACCAAACGCACCAAGAGGCTTGTCTCACAAATCTCCCGGACGGGAACGAGAACAATTTACGACATTGACATCGGACCGCCACCAAACGGTCGGCGCAAGCATAACCGGCGACAACTTGTTAGATGATATTTTGACCAAGGAAAAAAAAAACAACAAAATGTTTCCTTCAATCGGCGCAACACGCTGGAAAATGAGCCGCCACTTGCATGGATCATCGTTCACATCAGGCCAGGGATGGTCGGTTTTGGCTTCCATATGTAAACCAGAGCCTGATCCACTTGTATGAGCGTCAGTTCGCTCTGTCTCTACCGCTCCCGTCAATGTACAACTCTATGCTCACGCCACCGCGTGCTGTATGGTGCTGGAAATGGTCTTAGTACGGCGCGAATACGTGTTTGGTTTGTAATTTGAGCCTTTTCTGAGTTACGAGCCCAAAATCTGAGTGGAAGATAAAATTAACTCATAAAACGGTACACACAGTTTGTTCCGGCAGACCAGTTTCCCAGCTTCCACCAGGCCACGCTCGTTTCGGAGAAGCCCTTTTTTACGTTGGGTTCTGTTTTCTTTATCCCTCGCAACGCGCACGGGAGGGAGAGTGTGATCGGCTTTCCGAGAAAACCGTTCTCACCTGCCGCTGATTTTTATCACACCCAGCTTTCGATACGTGCCCACGGTGCAGCACGGGGTTTGGCGTGTGTTTATCGGGGAAGGATTACGTGTTGTGGCAAAACAGGCAATAGAGAGGATTTTATTAGGCCGTGTGAGACAACCAATTTCGTTGACTAAAGCCTGGATATTATAGGGTGCTTTAGATGGAAAATTACGGTGTGGCGAAAGATCAATTTAAGATTATAAAACTGCTCAGCAAACAGATCAATTTTGTTTTTTTTTTTTCATAAATTTCTAACTTTTGTTCATTTTTGTGCAGGTAAATGTGAATGCACGGTAAATTTGGTATCCCAACAACGAAAATAAATTATTTATCATAGATCCTTAACAAACTAAACTAAGCAAACAAACAACCTGCTGCAACTTTTCCTTCTTTAGGATTAAGTAAGTAAAGATAAATAAATGCCGGGACCATGAACTATGTGCAAGCTTACATCCTTATTTTATCAAATTAATCATCGATACAGTCAAGTTTTCAATCAAATTTGCTATTTTCATCATCATCATGAAACATATGTCATTTCAATCAGTTTTTATTTGTTTGCGGAAGACGGACACTTCAAACGACTAATCATTTCAACCAAAACTCTGTGTCACTTGCGTGCACACTACCAAACCTTATATTTTGTTTACAAATTTTATATATTGCGTATGACATGTCAAGCTTAGTTCTTAAATGTTGTTTTACCAGTTAAGGTTTGGCACTTTAATATTAGAAAAATCCAAAATAAGTGATTTTTTTTCGATTGAATAAGCGTGTCAACCAAGTACACAAGGTGGCTTTAAACGATTTGGAGAAGTAAATGTATCTAAACCAATGTGAATTCCATTCTAGATAATGTTTAGGTTTAAATTTTTATTTGTAAACAACATTACCTGACTGCCCTTCAGGAAAAAAGTGTTCATTTTTTCCTCGGTGTACATCTTTGTCTACTTTCCCCTGTAGAAAATGTTATGTAAAGAATAATTATAATAAGTATTGATGCCAATGGTACCAGAAATTGTAAAGAAAAATATTGTATAACTGGGAAGACGAAATAGTTTCAACATTACATCAACATTATTATCAAATTGATAATAATAAATTTTGTAGCAAAATTCTGTGGCATCTCAATATCACGAAAAAGTTTCTGATACTTAAAAAATACAAAATTACAACAATAAAATGTAGCATTTCCAAAACTCTGAACCGACTTCAAAGTAACACACCTTCTGCCGGGTGCACTTTGGCACCACGACACCGAGACCCGAATCACGAAAGCCTCCAAGCCGCCAAGGACCATCCATTCACGGTAATGTGCAGTCACGCACGAGTTCGTGCCAACCGATTTCCAATTAAACCGTCATAATTTATCCAGCATCCGTACACCAGGCTGGGCTTGCGTAAAGGATCAAGCACACGATCCACGGGGCACGGTCGGATTTTGGGTTCGGGTCAAGAAGCCAGTGCGTGCACACTGGCGCACCAACACCATAATGCGCGGATCGGCATTAACTCAACAAATTATGGTCAGCCAGTACCCAGCCCGGCCGCACGCTGCTGAAAAAAAAAAAGATATCGACCGAAAATTATTTCCAACCCCGTGTGAGGTGTCGAGGCAACGGTAAGCACAGAATTTTACCATAATATTGCACACTTAATCGGCTTCGGCCGGTTGGGACACGCCGAACATAGGGTGGAGATCCTGCCACAACCAAGAGAGTCATTCGGAAGTCCTTGGTAACACGGAAGGGCACAAACGTTAACGCACGCAAACGTGCGCCCGAATGGTCGGAAATTAATACTCCGATTGCGCGAGGTGGTATTTAGGAAACGGCATTATTTATGGATTAATTATTTTTCCATTTTTTAACCTTTTTCTCCCGGGCTCGGTGCACTCTGTGATCGTGAGATTTATTTCCACCAAAAGTGCATTAAACCAAAAGGTTAACACAACTTAACCAAACATGGTCCGCGTGTGTGGAGCGTATTATTGGTTTTATTATCGTACTTCGTACACTAGCCTTTTGACAGAATCGTGAGGCGGACTTAAATGGATTTTCGATTATGTTGTACAGACGATGGGCAGGTGCATCGATGCACTTGCGTTATAATTGTTTGGAAATTAATTGTCAAAAATCCATGCACACAGTTGAAATGCATCAAAAGCGAAAACCTTCCCTACAACCGTAAGTTTCACCCACAAATGAAATCTTGTTTTCATTTTATTGCCATTCCGTGCACTGCACTGGGAGGTCAAATGGAGCTAAAAGTAATTAAAATATATTCGAAAGCAATGCTCTTAGAATCCCATTTGTTTTTTTCAATCATCCGAGACGTTAACTGCTCAATTCGCAATCGAGATCAAGCACGATAACGAAGCGGATGCTTGCAAGCAACAGTTTTGAGAGGCGGCTTGGCGATACATCATGTTATTAATTTTATTATTTGATTCTGATTGCATTCGTACTGTTATGGCTGAAATTAATCAAGCAAAACGATTTGCCAATTGCTTACAAATTGGCGAAAGGATGCAACGAAAATCAATCTTCATTCATTTGAAATGTACCACAAAACAACCGAAGAATTACAAACAATTGCTATAAATTTCGAAGCAAGTGGCCATGCAAACAACGATGATATTTTTTTTAATTTGGTTTTGAAAACAATATTATTTAAATAGTTAAATGATTCTATGATTCATGTTAGGTCGTATGGAATTAAGTCCCACCCAGGAATTGATCTCCTCTGTTTAGGCAATATGATACTTGTGAATGATTTACAGTAACAGTCACAGCAACCTCCCATTAAAAATCAGTTACCTCGCATCTTGAACGACCTTTGCCAGCCAACGGCAAGGAATCAAACCTCCAAAAGCACTCTAACTGTTAATGGTCAACCGAAAAATACGTTTACGAGCAGACGCTATCAAACAACTTCATAACCTTTGCCGGGGTCCATCATCGAACCATTAATCATGCATCGAAAGAATACAGCCATCATAGAGCCATCGTCAGCAGTGGTAAAAGAAGCCGGACAGCCCGATCAGCCTCCGTAACATCCGTGGATCCCTACCGTGACACCGCGTCACGGCCATCCCGGGTCGGAACGAAGCTCGGACGGGCGAAACTTTCCGCGTCGTGTGGCTTGAATTATTTCTTTTATGAACGTTAATAAAATTAAACGACTTTTGAATCATTGGATCGTGCCGGGACGATACCACTCCACTGACCGCCCTGCCAAGTGTTTCGCATTTCGAGCCACTGCAACCACTCGGTGACTTTGTTCGCTTCTCCGGTGGTCGACGGGTGGGTTTTTCGCTGGATTCGTACGATACTGCGCCAACACCGGGCACGGATGGCCGGAATGATTGATATCGGCTGACAAGGAAAAAGCCTGTCCGAAAGACGGCACCGAATCCGATCAGGATACTTGCTCACAATCAGTGGGTTGTTTTATTATGTTTTTTTTTGACTACTCCTTTCATTCTTCACCCATCCACACCATGGCTTTCCTGTCGTTGGCAAGCTTCTCTCCAACAGAAAAGACACGCGCTTTAACAATACGTTCTTTTTTTACACACATTTCATTCGTATCGATTCACATTCACCTACCGCATTGAAGATTAATGATGACCACCGAGTTAAGACACACGGTATCGCATAAAATGGCAATACTCACGAGCTAGTCAATCCTGTCTCGCTTGCTGGCTGTGCGAGCTGGAGACAACTATCAATCGTTTTGCAAATTTATTTTTCAACATTATTTCCCTCCCCGATATCACATTATCACCGTGTAACCGAGAAACAGCGAATCCGTGGGCTAGTATTTTATCTTAATGTGTCTCTCGCTGATTCATTTAAGTTAGACATGGCGCAGACAGGACGCCTAATATGATGAACTAAACGGTGTGAGTGATTGTTATTGTTCTCCAAGCGAAAAGAAAAAAACGTTACTAAGTACATGATCCGATAATTAAATTTGGCTCCTCAAGCAATACCGGTTTTCTCTCCTGTTTCATTAAACGCTTGCCAATTCTACAAGTAAAGGACTTAGTAATTAATAAAAAGAATATGAAGGATCGAGTCGAGCTTTGAATGTAGACCAAACATGTTGATGATGTGTGAAACATCATCAATCGCTTAGTGAACCAGTTTGGTTTAAGAGATTTTTTTTAATTTTTAAGCTAATTAGCTAAAACTTAAGCATACTGCAATGCGCTGTTCATGAGCCTGGTAGGATTGACTTAAGATTGCTCATTGATGGTAATAATTTAAGCCCCAATCCATAAGACCTTCTGATTCCCGATAAGTAGTAGTTTGCTATGTTCATTTTTTTAACATCTTACAAATCTTGGTCACATAGTATGACCTTGGCAAATTCTTTGCTTGATTATTCAGCATTATTTTAGAACTTTTTAATCATAATTAACATAGCAATACGGCCTGGCCGTTAGCATTATCATTGCTAACACTATCATCCCGAAAAACTTTGATTAGAATTACAAATAAATAAATAAATCAAATGAAGACTTTATAAGGTGATATGTAAGTGGAATATAAATTAAAAAAATATTTATCAAATATTTTAAATTTAGCGTCCATTAAATATTTCCAACCAACCATTAGTGAGCATTAGGGACCACTTTGGGAATAACTGAACGACATCTCTAATTTAATATCAATATTTTGTTGTGACATTGCCTGATCAGCTGTCTGCTAAACCAATTCAACAGCAGAAAGCGGTTGTTCGGAACAACGCTTGGAAGTTAACGCTAATCTAATGCAATAGGACTGAAGCTAAACTTATTCTGGTATTTCTTCACCGATTTGAAGTTGGCAAGTTCCGGGGGAAAGAAGACATTCTTCTCGGATTTTCTTTATCTTAGATGTTATAATTTTATTATTGCATGGATTGTAAAGTACGATTCCCAAAACATTTTGAAATATAATTCAGATTCTTATAACGTAAATACACTTTTCTTTGATTACCATTCTTTGATCTAGTGTAAGTTAAAAATAAATAATAATATGCTTTATTTCAAAATTCAATAAACAATGATACATCTTCATTTATGATGATAATGCAGGGGAGGATGGAACTCATGCGATAAGCTCCATAAGTTACACTGCAAACTGTTTGTTTTACAAACTACAGAAAAAAAATATTTTAAAACTGTACAAATACAATTTTAGTAAACTAAATTTATCTTAAAATATCTCAATCAAAAATTATTTAAATTTTATTCTGGAATAGAACAATCTGCCAGCATATGCTTCTTCAATAATTCTCATTCAATTCAACAAAAGCTCCAACCTGAATCATGAAACAGCTGCCGATCAAGCAATCAAATAACACATGCAGGTTGAATTCGGTATAACCGTTATGCCTCCGCCGGAAAACCGCAATTTAGATCCGTGCCAAAAAAATAAATCCACTTGCGACAAAACAATACCCTCTAGAGCCGCGAAGAACAAACAAACAAACTAGCTGCAAAAAAAGCATCACCTTCATTCATTTGCCCAAGCGTCAAAGTGACACGCGGAGCAGACCAAAAACAGAGCACATTCATTCCATTCTGAATGTCGTTAGATTGTTCTTTTACGGTAACACCGGTACTTGGGTAATTTAATCGTTTATCAGCGAGCAAGGTGTGCGGATGTGCGTGCTGTGCGCGAAGAAAAGAAAATCTCCACGCCCGGCTTGGTGCGGTTTCCCGAAGGATCACGGCAAAGGACGACTAACGGTATGCGGTTGGATAAAGTACCGCTAGCTAGATAATTTCTGCCGTTCCCGATCGAGGCTGCATTGTCTAGATTTTTACATTCCAGTTTTGTTTTTGTACGATTGCTCCCGAAATCATACTATCAGATGGTTCTTTTTCCGTTTGCCGGGTGTTGCTGGAAAGATGGATTAGTCAAACGCACACAAAAAACGGTCGAGCTTCTTTGCACATTGGCGAAGGCAAAAGGGCAAAACCCACGGCCGAAATAATTTGCTTCCCTAATGCGTCTGCGTTGCATGATTCAAACCGATCGCATGCTGCATGCGAATGAAGCATTTGCAATGAATTATTGAACACCATCGTAGATCCGCGCCGCCTCGGGGCAGGAAAAACAAACAAATCATTGGAATGGCAAATCGATCCGTGCGCTCTATGCCAGCCCGACTGGACATTCCTCGTGCGCACGAACCTTTAACGCGACGCGTAATGCGCTTCGATCTGCATCAGGTCAACGAGTCGAACGAGATACCTTCCGCTCCGATCTGGTGTGGTGTGACCAGTGGAGCGAGGGTGGAATTTATTTTAACAGTCAAATTTGCACGCTGTCAGTGATGTAATTCGGTGTCTTGAGAGAGCATGCGACACTGCAGAGTAGATTGCCCGGCTCGTTGGACCAGCGGCACTGGCAAAAAGTTCTGTCTGTGACCAATAGTCACCTAAACCAACTGAAACAACAACGTAGAAAAGCGAACCAACAATTGAACGCATTCGAACGCATAAATTTAATGCTCCCGAGTGCCGGCAGCTCGTGTAGACTGTCCCGAGAGGACGTCCACTTATGCCGATTATGCTAAATGTCGCGACACGATCGTTTTGCTGAAAGCCAACCACCTAACACACCAACGCAAACCAGAGCCAAGAGCGGTGGACCACACGCACACGACCCGGGTCGCACGATCGATACAGCGATCGTCCCCAATCAATAACGCATTTATCATCGAGCCTTTATTTTACGATTATTGAAAAATTATGCCTTTCGAACGTTGCGGTTTCATCGCGCCCATCATTTGTCATCAATCACACCGCGAACCACAGAACGGAGAGGTAGAGAGAGAGATAAGGACAGAGGGATGGTAAAAAAAGCCATCTGGCCAATCGTCGTCCATATTTTATCAGATTTTCTGCCCAATTTAAACTAGACGACGAGAGCCTTTCTTATGCTAACGCATCCCCCGTGAGCGTGATCTCATCCCGCGTGACGACGGAATGTCATAATTTATGGACCATATTTATGGACATTATTTACCACGAACGGATCTCAGTATAAGCGTTACGATCGTTGCGAGGGAAGTCCTTTTGTGGTGATGGACGAAAATAAAATAAGACGAAGAATTATAAGCTCGTTCGGAAAGAAATGAATTGTCCTACGCAAAAGCATCGCACACAAGCCTTCCAACCCACCGTACCGTACTTGAAGACGATCGTGACAATGTGTTCGACGGTCGGATTTAAAAATTATTGAATCTCAAACATTGATATAATCGTTAAGGCGATACACCATTAAAAACGATCGCTATAGGTGCGTTGCATTTAGCCAGATCGGTTCGGGGCCGGGTTTGATTGCGTTGATTGCCGGCTGCCGAAATGAAGTCATAACTTGCTTGATACCGTCATAAAAATGGAGCTTTTACCTCTAGAGGTGCGAATATCGTGTTTCGGAAGTATCAACAGGCTTTTGGGGTTACTTCGTTCCCCGTTCCGTTTCCATCAGGGTAAGATCGGGAGTTTGTTTGTTTATTTCGTACCATAACCGTGGATCAAATGGGGAGGTATTTTAATTGAGCGATTAAGTGTAATATATGCAACCTGGTGGCGTACCTGCAATCCGGTACAAATGGGGTACATTGGAGAGACAATAATTAGGCTTTACTTGACAATGATCTCGTCGCTAAAAGGTCACATCAAGCATAAAGGAGATAATTTTTTTTCATTTCATTTCATTTCATGGGATAGAGTCCCAACGTTCTTCGTGCGCATGTTTGACTTTTCTGTTGCGTGAAATTTAATTTAAAAAAGTTAGAAATGGCTGTCTGAGATCTCTCGAGACTGTTAAATTATGTAAAAAGAAATTCACTTCGAAAGGATGGATATTGAGTAGAGGTTAGGGATTGCAGCAAATTAAACTCTCTCAAGTATTTTCATCAATCTTTGTCAATATGTTCGCCGTTCACAACTAATGAATGCAATTTAACTCTCAGACCTAAATTGCTTGCAAGGACTTGTCTGTAAATTCTTTAAATACTCAACAAATGACTACTATTCTAACTGTAAACACAGTCTAAAAGTTTAAAAGTGAGTATGAGATTTAAATATAATACTTTTAATATATTATTTTGAGGGAGTTGGTAGAGATTCGAATCACGAAGAGTTTTAATGTTTTAATCAAAACGACTCCCACATAGCTGGTCGACAGATGCAAATTCCATCGAGGAAGGAGTAATATCGAAATAATTCGTTGAGAAGAAAAGTTATCCTCATCTCTAGTTTGAATTTCAATAGCACCAAGATAATTACCATGCTACTGGTTTAAATTGTTTCTTTCATTTATTGCTGCTGACGATAGGATAATTGTTTGAATAATGTAATATGAAGAATGAAACAACATAGGTTTGAAGAACGTGCTCGTGAAAGTGGACAATCAAGGATTACAAAGGAATCTACATATGGTTTTCCATGTAGTTTGGCAAGGCCGTACGTGGCCAATAACGGAAACAAAAGGTTCCGCTGTCCTATTTGTTACATTAATATTGATACATTAGAGTTACGTTTTAACGTTTAAACATCTTAAAATTAATTTCCGTCCTTCTCAAACCTGTGTTGGAGTATGAGGTAGGACTTATGATAATCATTTTAGTGGTTCATGCCGTGGTAAATCAAAATTGGAGAATAATTCCAACGAAATAATTAATCATGCATACGACAGTTCATAATATGCTGTTACACGTAATAACATCTTTACTGCTATAACCAAAACCAGCGCAAGTGATGCACATATCAATTATATTGTTACCGATGAGAATATAATATTCCAACCAAAACCTACGTCCCAAATCAACACGGCTAATATTATGCAATTTGAACGAGGCTCACGCTGCACTGCACATGGTAACGCACCCGTGATTATGCACTTGAAAATCACCATCACAGACACGGCATTAGCGCTGAATAAACATCCGCACTCGGGAGTTATGAAGATTTTATTCACCATGCGGCTCAACCCACATGCACCATGCTTTCGTTTACGAACGACGGCAAAAAAGCACGCGGCATCCCGCCATGTACCGTGCCAAACCACACCATCGGAACACATGTCCGGCGCTCACCTTCGACGCGACGGCGAAGGATAAATTAAACGGGGCAGCAGCTCGTACCGAACGATCGATTTGGTTACCAGACGGATTAAGGACACTACCACCGTTCGAGGTGAAGTACATTATTCAAAAAACAGTTACGCAGAGTTGACTGTTTAATTCAATAAAAACGGTACCAAACCACCTTCGAAGCGTTACGATTGATTATTCATTTTGCCTCAATTTATATTTGCCGTCCAATGGGAAGCGCAACGGGCGATTAAGCGCTATACTTTAAAGCTACATTGATTCTATGTACCATCCATAATTTGTCTCGTCTTCAAAAGCATCAAACTCCAATTTGGGGTGCATCAACAGTTTACTAAACGATAATAAAACGGTACGCACGCCACTTTAGAATCGATTTGCCATGGAAATTTGCCCATCAAGCCGCACTCCGGCACAAGGATCCATGAAATGAGCGCGAAAAATCGACTCATCGACACCAACAAACTTGGTTGCGGCTGGTACGATCAGCATGCGAGGGCAGCCGTTAAAAATCCGTGGAAAATCACACGTTCCACAAATCGATTTTCTCGGCTCCCTTTGAGGACATCTTCTTTTAATTGTCACGTCGGCGATGAACAATGCACGGTGCGTGAAAGAAATACAGCAGGATGTTCAATGTTCAATTCGGCAGGATTACTGCATGCACTTCGATTGTCGTGGTAACTGGTAAGCTTTGCCGTTGACTCTTCCCGAAAGCGCTCGTCCCAGAAACGATAATGAACCGTGACTTCACCCATATCAACGGTAGAAGGATAACAGTTTAATACGCAGCGCAGTCCGTGCCGTGTAGCGGTGAAAGGGACACTAATAAGCGTGAGGCCATGTGCAAATTCGGTGACAAAGTTTCGTTCCATTCTTTTGACTCGTTTCAAAAGACGCCCAGGATCGGGAGAAGCATAAAAAAGAGAAATCCCAAAAGACGGTTCCGTAGCGATTCGCTACACTTATTCGTAGGTGTCCTTTTCATTCTCGAACCTCAGTTTGTCTTTTCAACGGGTGCTGTGAACCCGAGAGAGCTTTGGTGCAAGGATGAGAAGGCTTCCTTAACGCATTCGGGACCAATACGGTCAAATCCTTGTTGCTAATGGCTAGGAGCAGCCATCGGACAGTTCTTTCCCAAGTTTTTCTTCTCTCCTAAGCATTCCTTCCCTAGCAGTACGTTGCGTCTGGCTTGGTTCTCCCGATTATCCACGGTCTGGTGATAATATGAAGGAAACGCACGAAATTCGAGACCATCGCTTGCGTCTTTTGAGATGCAATGGCTTCCCGCCTAGGGGCACAGTGTGTGTGTGTGAAGCACTTTCAGACGATAGCCGCTGACGGTGATCGTGCTCCTTTTCGTTTTTTACTCGATTGTGATCCTTTTTTTTCTCCTCATCACCACCACCGGTCCTGTGTGTCCGGTCATTCGTCGGTGCTGCACGTCACTTAGCCTACCACACATAACCCAACACCCGTTCCGGGTGGAACTAATTCGCCGTGAAAATCGGATGTCAATCACGGGCACAAGGTGCAACGGGTCGGCGGGTTCCTGGGCGATCCCGCAAACGAGACAGCAGCGTGACACAATGGCACACATTGTGACCCCGTTTCCACCGACGAGCTATGGGAATCAGATGGCAGATGATGATTTTGAACTCTCGGACGACCGTCTAGCCATTAATGTTTGCTCACTGTTTGATCAGATGCTACGGATATTGGAACAATAGTCCTTATAGAAAATTCAATTTTATTTCATTCGTAAATAATGGTTACGCGTTTACGAAGCACGAAATTCGCTTCGATACGGTTGGGAAGTTTTATAAACAGACAAATAATTTGAAACCATCAACAATATCTTCTCTTGGTCCAAAGTCTGGTGATAATCCATAAGACACACCACAAGTAAAATAAAATAAATGTAGAATATTCTGCAACATTAAACTTATTGAAATATTTAAAACGCTTAAAAGTATAAATATTTTATATCAAAAATGATCTCCACTTTACTATAATCAACAACCTCACCAAACCGGTAAGCATACAGGAAGCTTTGCTCAGGAATACTCCGCACAACAAAATATCAATCCATCAGCAATTCTCGCTAACGATTTGAGCGCCTCCGTCTGCATAATTCCACGCCCAAACATACATAAAGACGCCGCATCTGAAATCGTAATCATTACGACAAATCATCCCGCGCTAGTGACGAAGCGTTCGGTGTCGGACCCGCGTTTCGACCCGCTAGCTGCACACGGCATTGTGTTCCCCAGTTGGCCGAAACATCGATCCGGGCCGCTCCGACTCGCCGGTGGAATACATCAACCAGAAGGAAATTAATATTAAAACCACCACGGTCCATCCAGAATGCTCCTCGTCGGCACGGTACGGACCGTTCCGCCTTCCGGCCCAGTACGATGACGCTCGGACTAAGGTGTTGCGCATTAGACGGTACTCTAATAATGTAGGCAAAACGAATCACCAAACGAGAACCGCCGGTCAGTGTATCGCACCCAGTCTCCTAAGTCCAGACCAAGCAACTGGGGCGAAAAACTAATTTACGCCGCAAGCTGATGAAAAACTAGGAACGGACGCAAACTAACGAGCAGCGGCACTGAACTCTGTGTCCCGCAGGGCTGATTACTGCCGTTTTTTTCGCACCTTCACTGCCCGTTCGTCAAACGGACTCGAGCCGTCAGCATCTAGTCATCGCGTCAGAGCGCTTTGCCGGTGATTTAACCAACTCCCGAGGGCATTACGGTCGCTTATTTTCGGTAATACATTGCCCATTCAAACCAGCCATCACCTGCCGGGGCCAGGCACGTATTTAGCGTGTGCTGCTTGCTTTGCTTCCTCAGCAACTTCAGCCCAGCTCTCCCTTAATTCACAAACAAGTATGTTGCATTCATCAACACTTAAACGGATAGGGTTGTAAAAAAAATATGATTCTACCAAATAAAACTGCACATCAAAGGGAAACAAAAAAAAAACCCAACCACTAAACACATCCATCCATTCTTGATGGAACCCATCAGCGGAACTCATTTCGCTTAAAGGGAAGTAAATTTATTACCCCCAATATCACATTCGATCGAGTGAAATCGAAAGCGAAACGTGCTCGTGCGGATCCGTGGCGCAACCAGCTCGTGTGATCTTCTAATTATCGATAGGACCCCCAAATTATCCTTTCACACTTGCATTTTCGCCGATCGGAACGATTATTATCCCTTCCTGCGGCACTGCGAAAAAACTGCACTCTGACCAATGCATCAGAAGGTATCGAGCAAACGAAACATTGCAACTTCAACAAAAAAAACCGAACGATACACAAGCGAGTGCGACTAAATGGGCTGCAATGTGATTAAAGTATGGCCCTGGCTTTATCCGGCCTATCTGATGGATAAGCATCCGACATTGTAATCCAGCCACACGTTGATACGAGCCGATGGAAACCCCCACCAAAATCTCAACTAGAATATGTTTTGTGAATCTCCATTCCATCTTTCTCGGTCAAGGAAAAAGCCGTACTGGTATTACGACGGAAAGTGAGTTGTAGAGTTAATGTGATAAAGCATGAAATAAACGATCATTTTCGGCTTAGCGTAGGGCGCGATCAAGCGATAATAGCAATCGTCTCAACTCGGGTACATATTTTTTTAGTAGGTGATTAAATCGGTTCGCCGTGTATAAGGGCATTTAAGTCTCTCGTTTAAAAGGGAATGATTTTTTTTTGTTATCTTGTAAGAAGCAATCCCTCATTTAATTACGTTAGGGAAGTTTATCAGTTTATGTGTTTATATCTCTTCAAGCAGTTGTGTAAAGAATATTATATTATTTTATTTTATTTAATTAACTGGTCTTAGTCGCAAAAATTACCTCTGTTCAATTATAAATTAAATGTAAAAATATGATAATAAGGTAAAAAAGGGCCCATATTCATAAGCTCTTTTCGTGTGTGTTCCTGTTGGATGATTAGGGCCATGAAAGTCTTGAAATTTTTAATTCATTCTATATATTTTCAATTATTTTTAACATCGATAACACATACTATGTTGTAATAAGATGTTATGGTGTCGTGGTTATCATCTGATGTTTCAAAAAATCTAAACATTCACACTATTGACTGCAGGGAAAGTGATTCCATACGTTATTTTATGCACTTTGGCCGGAGTGCAAATTTGATATTTTTTTAGATATTAAATTGTTGTTTCTTGTCAGCAATCCGTTCAAAATTCAGCCTTTGTACAACGCTTATGCCGGAGTTCAAAATTGGTATTTTTTTTTTAGATTTTAAATTGTTATTTCTTGTCAGCAATCGATACAAGATTCAGAATTAAGCTTAATGTTTAAGATAACTGTCGAAAAATGCATTCTCAACCCTTCCATTCCATTATATTTCATTATTCCATTTTGTTTAAAGGATCTCTAATACACCGTCTTAAGACCAACAAACGGGTACTCTTCATGATAATTTTGTTATTAATTTATTTTTCTTGTATCACGGTCTAGCCGCATCAGACTTAATTAAGCACGAAGCAAGTCAGTCAGTCTATGCTACGAGGGGACGGTCCAAATAGGATTTGAACCCCGTTCCGGAGTGTGTAGGCCCGGCGTCGTTACAACTCTCCCACCGAGCCGCTCTTGATCACTACATAAATTCTTTAGCTGTCAATGGATGAATTGGGTTCTATTCTACCTTTTTACCCAAACAATTAATTTAATTTCAGTAAGAATACTTAGATTAAAGTAAATAAATAGATTTAAATTATAAAATTGGATAGATTTCAATTGTAAATAAATTTCACATTTCTTTAACATCCAACAAGTAGCCTAAATTTTTTTTTAAAAGCTAAACACAACTAAAAAACACTTTGTTGATGTTGGCAGCCATAGTTTATAACTTCAGACCGACGAAAAAATATCATAAATAATGAAGAATTTTGCAAAAATAGCATCAGCTTCATCCCTAGTACTCGACATGCACGTTTTTAACACATGTATAGCATATAAATGCAAACGACGGCGGCGGACGGCAAACAGTATAGCATACAAATTTTCCACTTTTAATGATGTCAAATTACCTTTGTAGTTAACAAAAATTTGTAAACCCTTTTGTACACAAACATTTGCAATGCGTCACGTTCAAGCGTCTCGGAATGGGTTTGAGCAAATTTCTTTGCTTGTGACTGCAAATACAAACATGCCTTCGCTAATTATCAACATTGTTTGCTTGGGCTGTCGAACACTTAGGCTCCATTGAGCCAAACAATCGATCGCCGAATCAGTTCCAAATGCATTCACGTGGTGTGCAGCATTGTTCGGGCATCACATGCATTCAATCAGCCACCAGCCATCAACATTGGTGCACGTTTCAGGGGTCCCGGTTATCGACCCGTAAAAATAAAATTGTTTGCCTCGCAAAATTCAAGTTTGCGCGAAAATGAGCATGTTGGCTTCATTCAGACTCAAAGATGTTGTTTTGAATTTTACGCTGTAATTAGTTTGCACTGCCACCGAACGATTTAAAATCGGATGTCATCTGCTGTTGCTGTCCACATCTGGAACCCATTCTACCACGGTGTAACACGGGTGCAAATGAGCCGTACCGGAAGAGCGAGCAAAATACAAAAAAAAAAAAAACACCCAAAAGAAGATTGGACATTCTTTCGGCAATTACCAAAAGATGCCATTTAGAAATGTAATCGCATGTAATGAGGAAAAATCCTTCCCATGGACCATTTTTGATTGATTTTCCTTACGTAACCCATCATTCTGTGCTATCCAGATGCAGCAGCACGCAATCTGTCGTTCAAATGTTTCCCATCACGTGCAATTGAACTATCAATCTCCAACAGAATCGTCCACATGATCGCTGCAATGAGTTCACACGTGCACTTTGTGGTTTGACGTGCATCCTTCTGTCCTGGAACAGATTTATGATAGAAAGTTTGGCAACTTCATGAAGAAATTTCCTTCCTTTCGTGTGGTTTTGCCGGGTGTCCTTGGTGGAACAGTCGTACAGAACTTACACCACTTTCTCACACTTGCCGCACGTATGTGAGCGTGCGTTGAACTCGGATGATCACTTCAAACACGTATGCCGCAGCTGTGATGCAGCTTATAATACCTCATAACGAGTGTAATAATTGGCAGGATTATTTTCATTCCATGTTTCCTGATGCCGTTCTCCAGCTCGGCTGTTTTTGATTTGTGGCTTTCGGCGTCCTAGCAAATCCGGAAATAAACTAAGTACTACTCCCCATGTTACCTTTTCTCTTACGTCTTATGGCTTGATTCCGTAAATCCTTCTGACGGCACACTTTGGCAGACGGCAAAGGTGATATACATTGACGCGATGGAACACATGAAGCAGAACTGAATAAAAGGTCAAGTTTATGGGATGCACAAAGAAATCTTATTGGAGCGCTCTGTACTATTCTTATTGGAATGCTTCATTTGAGATTTGAAAAACTGTTACACTTATAAGAAAATGTACAATTAATCTTAAGAAAAACTTCATTGTTGAAATGAAATTTAATAATTTACAATAGTAATAATTTAATTTTCATAAATTTATTGGTATTAAAACCATTTATAAATTTTGGCATTAGAATTGCACTGTAGATTTAGTTTAGGTTTAAGTTAAGGTAATAGGCAATACGGCCTGGCCGTTCCTCATGAATAAAATAAATAAAAAATAAATTGTGGCAACAATTAACTAATGTTTCGGATTATTTCCCACTAGAAAATCATTATTTTTCA
>KI424101.1:9009-21073 GCA_000473375.1 Anopheles culicifacies | reverse complement strand
TTTACAACAGTAAGCAACGGGCTTTAAGCGATACCAAAATTCCCCTATTGGCTAACCGTGTTTTTAGCGCTGTTGTAATGCTCAATAGCATACTTCTAGGCGAGATAACATACGACCGTATACAGCTGTTTATATTTACATAAGCAGCACCCAAGGGCAATGGCGTTTAGGGGGAAAGTTCCAGCGAGGTAGAACACCTCGAGCTTGAACTTTGGGTATGAATAGTGCACTTTCTACCAGAAGGTTATATTTTCATCTTTATGCCTCGCGTAACCACATCAGGAGTTCTCCATTCCTGGGGAAGACATTTTGCATCACTTCAATATCCACTTTAACCTTCTCCCCTTCTACGGTTGGTAAGTGCAAGTGCGCTCCTATATATATGTTCCCGGTTCTGCGACGACCCTTGCCAAGGCGCTTTGCGCGCTGCGTTCGTGCTAAATCCAATTCAAACATCATCAAGACTTATGCGCAAAAAGCATATACATGTCTGGGATGGAGTGCCCGGGAGATGGCAGTAGGATGGCCGCATGCAAACTTCACAATAGCCTCGAGGGGTTCTACGCTACGGTGTTGGGGCACCCGGCCCTGCAATGGTGGTGGCAAAAGCAACGTAATGCACTGATAAGCATAGCAAGCATACAGGGATGAATCAAATAATGGGATAAGGGTATGAAACGTTCCATTTATTCCTGCTAACCCCTTGTCGTACCAGTGCGGGGGCATGGTCCCTGTTTATGCCTTGGTGGGTTCTTCAAACTACAGGCGCGCGAATTTTGTACGAATTGTGCTCGTATGTTTCGTGAAGCCATTGCTTGAAACTGGTGGGTTGTTGTCTGTTTTCTTTTCTCGTTTGCCCTTTCGCGAGATCGCCCAAGCGCTCCAGAAAAAGGGCAATCTCTGTGGGAAATTTATTTGCAAATTCAATTTATCCCAATCGAAATGGAATTGGACGGGCGGGAGACAATGGGAGAGCGCAAAAATGGAGGCGAGATGCTTTGTTGTTATCTTTCCTTGGTTTAAGTAAATACTTGCTACAGATGCGAGAGCTTTCAACCTCTGGAAGGGCTGACGTGTGCCCTCTTTATTTTGCGTATCGCTATTTGATTGAATTTTTTTTTTTAGGGAAAGAACCAAGCAGTCAGACAGCAATTCAAACGATGCTTGAAAACATTGAACATCCTTCGTCATATAATTAGTCTCGGTGTTCGGTGTAATGAAACGTGTACGCCATATTGACAATCAAGTTTACGTCACGCTCTTTCTAGGAACTGAGCTGAATTGGTAAATTTTTGTTACTTCCAGTGAGTCAGCGAACCGTGTGCGATTTCGTTTGGCGTGCTCGATCGCAAACGTTTCAAACCTGCGACAAGTCATTGTTAGCGCGAATGAGTTGCTGCTTTTTTATCTTTCCTTCAATTAGTTACCATTTCGTCCGCGTTCCCGTGTCCGCGTTGCTTATATTTGCTTAGTGTCTGCGTACCATCTTCACCCGGTACGCAGTACTTGACCTGGCTCAATGAGATCGGGTTTCAGACGAGGTTTCGGTCTATCCCTCTAAATCAAAGGCTTTATTTATCTGTATCTTGAATTTAATAAAAAAAAAAAACATCCCCACATTGGATGAATTGTTGATCGTGGGTTTTACCGCGCAAGGTTTTGCATTAATCAAGCGATGTTATTGGAGTATGGCAGCAGCACCAAAAGCAAACAATAACACTGAGCGCTTGTAAAAGAGGACAGCAACAAAAAACATATATATTTATCCGTCTGGTGACCAGCACCGTATACCGGACGCGTCCATTTTGCTGTAGATGGATGAGACGTGTGTGTGTTTGTTTGCCCACCTGTCAAATTCCAACCAGCGTGACTTAAGCTTCGTTTACCCGAGCTCTAATGCAGCATTTACGAGCGCCGTGGCTGACACGAGATTCATCATTTGATAATTTAGCATTATTTTGTTTTGGGGTATTTTTTGCAATGCACCCAAACCACCCACTTTTGCATTACTAAACAAAAAGCTCCCCATCGACCGTTTGCAGACAGAATTGATTACGTTTACGAAAAAGATTATTTTAGTGAGATAAATCTTCCGGCTGGTGGGCAAAAGCATTGAAGTTATAAAACAAAAACTCTTTAGAATGACTTTTTTTTTTCGCCATGTTTCATGCAAACCAAATAATACGGTTCCTATTTGGGAGCGAGAAAAAAAAATGACGGTTTCCATTTATCATTGGTTGCATTCAAAGCCACCACTAAGAAAGCAATTGGTTTGTGTTCGTTTGAATGATAAATGATGATATTATAGCAGCGAGCCTCATCAAGGCTTGTGTTCTAAGTGTGTTCCGAAAGGAACTCATTAAAATTTAACAAATGTCATCTTCTTTGTCCTAGCCTAGGCGTACTGTTGGATTCATTAGCAAAACTGCATTTATCAGCAAATGTAAATACAAAAAACTAACACCTTCTTTTTCTTGTAAAACATATAGAAAAAGAAGAATATTATTCTGTTTCGTATCTCTTTTTGAAATGTAATGAAATCCTGTAATGAACGCAAAAAGAAAATTGAATCTTTTTGAATGCCGTCCACATCAACTCCTCTTGCATTTAAAATGTAAAGGCTAAGCTCATTACTTTCGCACCGTTCCGGGGCGTGCTAGCTTGGTGGCGTTTGTACTTGCCAGTTTCCAAAGGTGTGAATAAATGCTCATCGAGGCAATGCAACCCCAATCTACACACTTTACGATCCGGCGGTCCGGTAGCGAACCGATGGGTGAGAAATTAAAATGAACCGTCTAATTAAATACAACCTTTTGCGCCTGTTCGCACAGCACGCGGGCGTGTAGGCTTCGCCGGTGACATTGGAAAAGTTGGCCGGTACTTTTTGCACCGACAACGAGACCGTATTCGCTTTTGCTATTTGCGTCTCGACCGTTGGTCACATTAATTGCGCCCTGGTAGAACAATCCTCTTTCGCACTTTTGGGGACACTTTTGCCCACGCCAACAAAAATGGTCCGGCAACGTTTCCTGTCCATTTCAATAAAGGTTCCTTTTTTTCCTGGAAGGAAACAGCTAGCAGATGGAGGTTGGACGTACCCTTTAAGATGAAAATTTATCTAAGCAGGAAAAAAGGAAACGTTCTTGGCAGCGTCTTGCTCAAGTTTCAGGTGACTATAATATGAGCAGCGAAGGCGGAGCAAACCAACACTAAACACCCTTAAGGACCTTGCACAATTAGTTACGAAACGTTAAGTGCTCTCATTCTGCTTTTTTTTTGGTTACCCTGTGTCACATCTCCTCCCCAAGGTAAATATTGTCGAGAGTATTTTCGAGTATTCTTCGAAAACGAAGCAAAATCACAACCATTCAACTGAACGCTTTGTTCCAATCGTCATTTTCTTTTTTTGTTGTTGTTGGTTGATTTGTCGGCAATCAATTCCCGCACGACTTCTAGTTTCTAGTGCGAAGGAGTAATTTGAAAGCCACCGATTACCTATTGTTGAAAACTTTGCCATAACGATGCGAATGTATACGACGGTTGATTTTTCCCCCGGCAGGTTAGATCCGCAAAGCCGGGTAGTGATTTTGGGATGGATGGAACCCATTTTCTAAATTTCCAATGCTCTGATCACATCCCCCTCCGAGGGTGGCCGACCCACCGGGGAAAGGTCAACGAGCGAGCGCAAGAATGAAAGTGGCCCAACGGTCGTGACAAAAAAGTGTTGTTTCTCGAATCGCTCGAATGGACGATCCCGACAGTTGTCCGTGTCTATCTTTGATTTGATTGAAAGTACCGCTGGGAAAAAGGGACCCGTTTGCTCCTTTCGTTACTCACCGCAGGGGGTTTTGGGGGCAATAGTCACTTTCAGCGTTGCATTGGCTCAATGTTCATTTCGGGGTTTCTTTCTCGCTGTGTTAGGGGAAGTCCTTTGCTTAAGGGTTTCGGGACACGTTGTTTCAGGGCAAAACCTTTTCGGTGGATTCGATGTGATCCGTACGGTGAGGTGATGTTTGGCGTATCTACCAAATTCCGAGAAGTTTTTGCGATTTGTCTTGCCAGCTAACTTTGGAGTGGGTCTGTTTTTTCGGACAAATGGAAATGTTACCTTCGTTTAAAAGCAAACCAAACTAGGACAAAAAAAGACTCGCTCTCTTGCTTGCTAAGTCTTGCTCTTTCGAGTTGAATTATTTTCAATGATATTCTGCTTTTTTCTGGGAAAGGTTGTCTATCTAGAACGTGCTATTTCATTAATGAAAGGCACCAGTAAGAGTTTAAAATGTTTTGGTATAGTTGGAGTAACTTTTAGAATATTGTTAAGATCTTGAACGTTTTGATGTAAAACTTGTTGGGAGAGAGCTTGTTCCTTTTTCCATCATTTTTTTTAAGTATTAGTGATTCAGGAATATGTAAAGCTAAATTGTGTCCGTTGAGAAAACGTAGAACAGAATTGATTTGAGTTCGCAAACGCCTCAGACATTGAGAAGAATTTTTGATTTATTTGTCTTGATAGAAATACTAAAAGTTCAATTTTGATAGTAACCAAAATTGCCTATACTGTTTTTATTAGAACTCAAAAATTCAGATGCAAAACTTTGCAAACGCCTGATGTGGTTAATTCTACACAATGATAGTTAATGAATAATCACACATGTAGATTTTTCAACAAATCGTCTCACATAAATAATGTGTTATTAATTATTAATTGTGCAGTTTCTCATTTGCCTGTCGATATAGTCTAAATCCATTTGTCAACTGCATGACTAGTTTTATTTATTATTTTTTCATTTGCACAAAATCATCGGACGTACAAATAATGATAAAGCAACCGGCATCAGCGTACATAAATGTGTTTTAATATTTAAACCCTTAGAAAAGCGAAATCGGACTGCTAGTGGGGTTGATTACGAATTAAATTAAATATCGCATACATTAACCTTGCCTGCGACAGAGAAAAACTGAATTAATTGCTTATGGCTATGCCTCATTCATAAATATCCATCGAGTGAGGTGTGCTCGAATAGGTTGAAAATTAATGCAAAACTCAAAAAGGTTCCTATCTTTTAGACAGTAAATGAGGCAACTCTATTCGAACTCATGCAAGTCCAGACATGAGGAAAAAGTGTTAGGCGTTTAAATCGTTAAGCTAACTGAGAAGAAGGTAAATTGAGAACATTCCTATGGTTTGAAGGCATGAAATGTAGCGCAATGTATTATCATAAATAGAATTTTAATATATTCATTACGCCATAGCACTAAGCTTTGTGTCGAGCGTATCGTTTAAGATGCGTTTTTCTCTGTTACTCTAGAGTTCTTTGTATCAAATGATGATGTTTGACGAGTTTTAGTTCGCGCTGTTTTTGTCTTTAAGTGCTTTGATTTATGATGTGTAAATTAAAATTTACTAATATCAGTCATCTGGTTAAAAGCTCGAAGTTCTTCTGTTGAAAATAAAATTAATAAATAAATAGTATTTTGTACTGACCAGGCTAAAGTGCGTATAAAGGTCCTAAGATAGCTTAAACTAAACTGAAAGTGGATATTTTTAACGAAACTGTTGAAGATGTTTGCCATTTTGTTAAGTGGGTCAGTTTAGCCAAAATTTGTGAATCTAAATTATGTGTGGAGCATTCCTTTAGGCCTTAAATTGGTGTAAATGGCTTACTAGATGCCTGGAAGTTAGGTTTTTGAAGTATAAAGGTGGGGCGTCAATTATACCGCTAATAAGCGTATGTAAAAAGAAGCTCCAGTCCAAAGAAGAGATACCCAACACAAAAGGATGGACATAAAGGTAGACGGCTTACGTTGAGCTGTCTCGAGCGTGTCAATTAAATATCTTTTTAATGGAGTTCATAAAATACTTGCAAATTCTAAACTAGGATGGACAATCGAACAGTACTGAGGTTTAATCCTATCCGGGTATTTATGGTCTTTTGCTACACGTGATACTAAGCCTGGTAAACGAAGCGCAAGTTCATAAATTCAAAGTAGTCTTTACAATTATGGCTGCAGTCTACATAGACACCTAGATCACGAATCAAATATCCCAGTGATACACATACATTAAATATAATTTAAACTGACCCCTTCTGTGAGGGTATAAGGTTCTCGCAATAGACCGAAAGTGCACGTAAATCTCATAAATTACTTATCCAATATCTAAATATGCTCGACGATGTATGAAGGTGCCGCTAAAATAATAATTATGTCCATGGCCAACGATATATTTTACAGCTTACACGTGTGTGTGTGTGGAGGTGCATCAATTAATGGCGTTATTTCAGCGGTACTACACAATCCAACCCTGACCGCCACACACCATACAGTAACGTTTAAATAATTAAAATAACGCAATAACAACCCAACGTTAACCCTTAAGCGCGTGGAAACGATTTTTCATTTGCTTTCGGAAATGGATTGAAATGGTAAATAATAAGTAAACCTTTAACCAGTACGGTGTGACCGCATGTACCGCGGCGGCTTACCCGTGCACCGGCAATCGACGCGGTAATCAGTGATAAATTACGTTATTACATTTCGAGCGTTTTTGTCCAACAGAAATAAGGTCCTTTAGCACAGCCGGCCCGGTCTGCACTGCCGAGTGTAAGCATACACTAAAGATTAATGGTATCGCTTCCGGGAAATCAATTTCAACCGTACCCGTTTACCGCAGCATCGCCGTGATCGAGCGTTACCTAAATGGTTTCTGGTGCGTTTCGCAAACCCCCCGAGTGAGCTAATCCGAGTGTCAAGCGGGTTAAACTGCTGCCACTTTCCGGCGTTTTTCTCCATGGCACGGATCACGGAAGTCCGATCACGGTGGACGGGTTGGTGCTTTCGTGTCAGTTTCGTGTGCCTGCCGTGTTCAGGGGAATATTTATGATACCCGCGAACCAAGGCTGGCCTATGAAGAGGACACTCACACCGGTAGACGTGGAGTCCTGAATCGCTAGATCGGTACGTGGGATTAAATTTGATTTTTAACGCGAAAAGGCTATAATTCTTATCCCGAGTGCCATGGCCTTGGGCATGGGACGTACTGCTCTCGTGACACTCTCATGTTCGGTGCTAAAAGCTTCAACTGCTGGATTAAAAAAAAGTACCAACCCCGTAGTACCTAGGCTTTTCGTCCGGCTCATGTGCGCCAATCGGGATGGTATATATGTGGCTTTTTAATCGATTTTTCATGTTTCCGTTAAAAGCATTCGGAATCATCTCTGACCTCATTTGGGCTCGAATCGAATCGCATACCCATACACAAATGGAAAGAGAGGATGCTTTAGGATTTTGTAGGCGTAGTGCATCCCTTTTTGGCTGTACTGATGTGCTGTCACAGCTGGCTAGGCGATAGAACGTGATTGAATTATGTATTGAGGCCGGGTTCTTGGTGTTGTTATCGTTTGCTTCAAACCAACAAAAAAAGGACACGTTTGAGTGTGTTTGCTCAGGATGAAAAACTAACGGCATGAGAAAAAGGACTCAAAAAGACTAAGGATAAAACATCCATAAAACAATCAACAATCTTCTCCTTACTATTTGAGCAAATCAACCATTTATTGGAGACGTCGGGAATGACTTCTGGAATTCACAGGATGTCAATATTGGGCACTCGATTGATCCTTTCGAAGATATTATTGCATACTCCGCAAGGGACGTACAATACTTTAAAAATCGTTTTGTCCCGAGACCGGACGAACAATGGACTAACAGACCCCCCCGGGCATGGTAGCTAGCAAATATTTCTTTCTTTGTTATTAAAATAATTTGCGCATCCCGTGCTGCAAGAACGATATGCGGACAATAATAGCCCTGAATACTCTCCGGAGGGTCATAATTGCTTTCTCCAGAAAGAAATGCCATCCACAAAACCCAGCGCCCCTGGTGTACGTTTCATTTCCCGAAGACGGTACCACCTGTACCGCAAGAATTCCATCTCCTGGACAAGGCATGTATGCAGTTCGCGTCGCTTTCACCACCACGTAACCCGCGTAACCTTCCAAGTCGGATCGGTTCTTTGTTCTGCTCCCTAGCCGGCAACTCTTTACCTATCCAATCAACGCATTCTTATTTCGTACGCTTCGGTGGAAAACGTTGGGAAAATATTCATCCGTTGTGCATGGCTGGGAGGTGGTTATTTCCCTGTGCAGTACCTTCCAAATGGCTTGGGGAAGAGAACTAAAAATTAAATTCCATAACCGTTTTGGTTGCCGGTTATAGACGGGAGGAGATTTGTACTTGCTGAGTTCTTTTTCCATCGGACAGACCGGAGACTGGAGTGCTTTATCAGTTGTTTGAGCGTTCATATTACTCTACGAGTAACGTTGTAAATTCCTATAAATGATCCATAAGAAATTGGTTGATATTAATACTATTCGGAGTATGTAGACCCTCGTACTTATGGGCAAACAAAGCTTTAAACTATCTGGATAATCTTGGACGTGATATGATTTTCCCAATAAGAACATAAGGTATTTAAATTTTATTGAAAGTTATCGATAACTTCTTCGTCTAGTTTGGATTGTTCTAGCGAGTACATCTAAATGACATGGTTTGGTTGCCAATCCTTTTACAGGAAATTTGGTCCAAAGCTACATCTCTCCATTCACGGCACCATCCGGCCTCCCTCAAATTTGATTTGACTTGATCCAGCCATCGAGTTTCATGTAGATCGCTTACGACCACCCTCTTGATGAGGCTGAAGTCCAGCATCTTCATCGCATACCCTAAGCAACGTAGCTTTCCGGCTTTGACCATTTTCAGGACGTATACATTGCAGGTAGCTCGTGGCTCTCTGCATACAAAAGGCGAGTGCTTTTCCAACAGCATAGTCCACAACTCTTGTCCGTAGAGAACTGCAAGGACGTTTGAGTCTTCGATATATGGTGCATTTCGTACGTTGCTCTTCTAAAGCTCAGGAGTTCGTGGAGTTCATAGTAGATTGCGTTTCCGGATTTTGCTGATTATATTGTTAATCGATGTAACGATCAATTCAAGGAAATAGAGTACTTCCACTACCTTGAGATCGTCGCCGTCAACTTACGGCCAACTGACTTCCTCAAGTAGGTACATTGTCTTCATCGCATTGATCCTCAATCCAATTCTATAGGCACCTTCTGGATATACAAAATTTGAAAAAGACATAAGATAATTGAAAAATGTAAAATCAAAATTAAAGTGTTTTGACTTACACTATAGAGTTTGTCAAGTTGTTACAATATAAAATGCAATATAATGACACACAACCTTTTTTAGCAGCACTGACAACTTGTGTTCAAATAAAATTAAAAAGATATCTTGTTTCGTAATTTTAAGCTCATTCTGACAGACCTGGCTGAACTAAACGAGCATCACGAAATTAGATTAACATTAATGTCAATTTGCTCATTGATTGTCTTTTCTAATTCTCATCTGGTTTGTTGTTTTTTTGAGTACTTCTGTAAATAAATATAAAAAGCAATCATGCTTTAATCACATTGATTTATCTTTATGTGCCCAAGCCGCATATTGCTTGAGGTTTCTGCTGTCGGAAACCAATAAAGAAATGGTACTACCAAGCGTACAGACTTTCGAAATCATTTCCATCTAATCAGGTGGCCCTTTTTCAAGTGGATGTGGTTTTGCTGCTGAAATTTACCGAAAAACATTCAAGTGTCTGCCATGGAAGATGGCACACGCTTAAAGAAATGGTACCAAATGCTTGCTGGTGCTTATCTCGTTGCTTGTGATCGCTGCTGGCACCCGATTGCTGCCGCTGACAGCATGATTATTTCCATATCATTCTAGCGGGCCAGAGTTGGAGGACATCCACTCCCTCGAGTCTTATCGAATCGTACCGCTTGGTTGGTCCACTTCACAGCCAAGCTCTGTTTGGTGAAGGCAACGTTGGTGTAGTGTGCGATTCACAAAATTTGGATTTTTTTTTTTTTCGGGTGGGGGAGAGTTGTCATTTGTCTCCTTCGTTTTGGATAACTTGCAATGTTCCAAAGGCTCGCTCGCTTTGAAGTTTTTTTTTGTTGGCTGAAAATGCAAGAAAAATAGAATAATGGTCCCTTATTTCTATCTACATCTTTGTCGGATTCTTGGTTGATTTCTCGCTACCAGCTAATTTGCCTCAAGTGGCTTAGGCTAGTCGTCATCGTTGCTGTCGTTGTCGTAGTAGTCATCCGTGGACCTCAGGCGCTTATGGTTGTTTCATTTGTTCGGTTGTCTTATTAGACGCTATTGTACTTCAAACTTGGTGTATTTTTTATTCTTACTCTCTTCTTTGAATCGCACTCTGCGTTGCTGGCTCGCGGACTTCACTTGCCACAACTTTTAGGTCAGTCAGACTCAAGTGGAAACCCCGCAATCGCTCAGGCAAAACTTCCGAAATAATGGCGCAACGTAGATAGAAACTCCCTGTACTGGCAGGCGCACGTTCATGGAGACACCAAATCAAAGATAATCATTTTGTAAACCTACAACAGCCACATGGACACACTTGAAGTGTCCCATTCTTCCATTTTTTGATAGCACAAGCTTTCATTCGATGGTTCTTGATGATTATATTTACCGAGATGTAGAACTCATCACCCTCGCGACCCTTAACTTGTGATCGGCGTGGTAGGTTTTGAAAACACGATAAAATCCGCCTGCCAAGGACACACCATCGTGTGACAATGGTGTGACAATGGTCAGTCGCCTGCTAGTGGTTGAGTTTGCGTGAGTTTCGGCGACGTTCGAAATTAAATTAAATGAATAATTCAACCAACAAAAAGCAACTGAAGACACTCTGGTCGCTTGGAAGTGTTTGGAAGCACGGACTTTTACAGCTTTTTGTTTTCCACCGTTGACAAGCGCTATATATGGGGCGGGAAAAACTTAAATGAGATTTTCACTCCCCCTTGGCCAGACATTGCCCGTTTGCGACGTTTGTTTGCGTTAGCGCGTCCTGCAGAACGTTCGCATAAATGTGAGGCTCAAAATTCAAAACACAATCTACCATGCCGACCACTGTTGGGATCGGTTTATGATACACTTTTTTTTATTGCGACCCTTCGTCAGATTGAGGTAAATATATTTTCGATATTAGAACCTAAAGTAAATGACTTACCAAGGAGACCTGCTGCTGTTATTCGCTTCAGGCGCGTTTTGTTGTTTAATGCTGTTACACATTTAATAACTGTGTGTTGTTTTTTTGTTTCGTTCTTTTATGTATACTCACAAAACTCTGGTTTTATTTCGTCAAGTTTTGTCAAACACGTGATTAATGACTTCCGAGGTCAGCAAACCACACTGTCCCGGGCTGGCCACTGACTGTGGCGATGGCTCAGTGAAACAACAAGTCGTAAATTTAAGGATATTAATGGCCTGCAGGAACCTTCCTTTTTTGCTTTTGCGAGGTTGGAAACATTTCCTCCCTAGTTTTTTTTTCACTCTCACACTCTCTGCAGCTATCTTTCCATAGGACACTGGACATGGTTCGCTTGGAGCGTTGAAGGAAAGCGTTTGAAAAATTGCATTTTGATGCTCGACAACGGTGTCAACGGTGGCGTGGATTAGGGATCTTTAAAGAGGCTACTTTAAACGCGATTAGTTGTACCTTTTCCCATTTTCTTTTTGACTGTAAAAGTGTTTGGTGTTGTGAATTTGTGAACACTGTTTAGTTTTAGTCACTGTGGCTCGCTATTATTGTTTAGCGCGATTTATAATACATTTACACGATTTATAAAACAGTACTTTTAGAAATACGGCCTGGCCGTTATTACGAAATATATAAAAAAAAAAAAAAAACAGTACTTTTGTGTGTGGCTCACTTGCTCTTTCCCATACGCAGAGTGAGTGAGGTAGTAATCCGTAACGCAAAAAACACTAAAGAATGTTTATAAAAAATCTTTATGAAGAATAATTTTAAGAAAATCTCTCCGTGTCACTCTTTAGCTTAAGTCACATTGAATATTCAGCACATACGTTCTTTTTATCAGCGATTTTTTTCTCTCTCTTCTCGCAATTGATATGCTTACCTGGTGCTTTTATTATAATTGGCATTGTTCACCACACCCGGGAAAGGGATTTTTCAATTTCT
>AXCM01005772.1:0-16940 GCA_000473375.1 Anopheles culicifacies | reverse complement strand
AAAAAAATTGGCTACGACTCAGAGATCGATCCACTCGCGGACGCCCCACTTCGTTGGTGAGTTTAAGAATTATTAAGTTTTCTTCAAACGAAAGCTTGTTAAATCTCGTCTCCGTTTCCCTCCTTTTTTTGCCCAGTCGGTTCACTCTAGTCACGATACAAATCCAACCCAGAATCGCATTAGAGCAACGCGCGGGCGAAGGAAATTCGTGATGCCATGACGTGCATTTTTAATCGACACCAGGCACCATGCGCGAGCATTCAAGAATGGAATAAGTGAGGTTTGAAAAGTTGGACCATCTATTAAAGTACCCGAAGTTACTGTGTGCTTGGTGTTAAGAATTTTGAAGCGCAATATCTTCTTTTGGGTTATTCAATTCCTCATTGTTTTCTTTGAAGCGCTTATTGAGGTTGTCTGTCTGTGCTCGAAGGTTTTCCATAAATATATCAAACAAGTGTCACAATAGAAACCTTCCTGCCCACTTAAGGGTTAAATGTGAAACGGTGGTGCATTGCGCGTATTACTAGCACTGGCTGTGGGCTCTGCCAAAGAAGAACACAACAGCTCCGCACACTCCCGCACCAATGTGGACGTTCCACTGGAGTCAAGCGCTTTTAGGGTTATTGTCAATAGGTTCTTTTCCGTTCGGGAGGGTTTATTGGGGAGGGTTCGTGAATTGCAACGCGTACCCTTCAAGAATCGTCATAATCGTCGGACGCGACATGGGCAGATTGGGTCGAGCTCGAGTTCTGGCACGGGGCTTTTGGGGTGGATTGGTTGCACTCCCTAGCGCGGAACGGAACCGGCGCGCGGTGATGGCGCTAAAACGGTTTTCGAAAAACTATTAACGGTAGTAAACATTCCGGACACGTTTTACATGGATTTCGTTCGCTTCTCGCGGCCTTTTCCTACTCTTGCTTGTCATCCATCTCCGGGCATTGAAAGCTGGCAGAGCCTTACAAATCTCTCCCGGGCGGTACGTTCGGCTTCCAGCGTTCGTAATACGGGGTATTTGAGTAAACGCGTCGCTACACTCCTCATCCAATAGCTCATCGTTTCTGGCAAAGAGTACCGTACCGCCAGCCTATTGCGGAGGACACATATCCCATGTTGGATCTTCCTAAGCGCTAGACTACAGGACCCATCAAAAGATTTCCGCGAGGATCGGATGTGGAACTAAATTACGAACGCAACGAGAGATGCCTGCCTCCACATCTGCGGTCCTTTGCCGATGCGTACCGTACGTTAGTCATACTGGCGACATAATTTCCAGCTTTGCTGAAGTTCGTACAGATGAACAAGGAGGAACGGGGATGATAATTTGACGAAATGAGACACTGTCCGTTCGCTCGTTTGCATATCTAAACGCAGCGATGTTCGGAGCTGACAATGGCGTTGAAGATATGGACGTGTCTGAAAACGAATCACGAAAGACCTACCAGTCATTGGAGTGAAATAATTAGTTTAACTCGTACCAGCAACAGTGTTCCACTATTGCAGGGAGTTGGGAACAAAGCGTCCCTGTGCTAGAGCTCATAAGTTTGAGATTTTCTCGGACAGTTTTTTTAAATTATTTAAATAAGATAAGAGACAAGTTAAATGCAAAATAAAGTTGAGGTTCTTCAACAGCAACACCAAAAGAAGCTCAGGTTATGTTGCTGATATTCTTACAAAACCTGTTAACACCTCGGGCAAGTCTTGGCCAACTGTGGAGGATGTGATCGATGCCGAATTACTGTGTACGTCAAACAATTTGCTTCCAGTTTAAACAAATCATTATTCCTCCAGAAAAAAAGATACCATCCCCATGAGGGGTTAGATATCCATCCCAAAAATACCTGTTTGAACCATTTACACAAGCAATTACCATTGGTGCGTCCTCGTACCAAAATGCCCGGTAGCAACTTCCCATAGCAAATTCGACACTGTTTAACAACACATTAAACAAGGCGCTAAGCAGTAGTGTCATCAAAACATAGAAGCAGCGCGATCTGTGCAGCACTTGAAGCTTTCCCAACATTTGCCTGCCAGCCAAGTACAGCGCGCGTACAGTACTTGAACTTGAGTGAGACGTTTTTTATCCAATCGTCAAAACGGAAAACATCCCAATTAGTACCCGGCGTTGCCTATTTTCGGGCACTGCAAACAGATAGGAGGAGTTGATATTTTTAGAGAAGTTTCTCGTAATCCATTTCTCTCTGCTGCCACTCGTTTCGGAAGCTTGTATTGACAGATGTATTTATCGAGCAACATTATGGGGCCTAACTCGTTTAGCTACTGTTTTTTTTTTCAACACTCATCATCGAGTTTCATTGAAATCTTACTTAACTATAACGAATAGTGCACAAAATTCTTTTTGCATAAAATTTGTGCAAACAACCAGGAATAATAAAAACCTTGATCATTAAAAACAACAAAGTCACATTAAAGACAGGAAAAAGTTTTTAACACAGTCTACAACAACAAAATATCCGCTTATTCTCTTATTCCAAAAAACTGTGCTGCATCGATAAAACTATACGAAACAAACTTCAGCTTCAGTTAAGGTCACGTATTCTGGATACATGGAAAAAAATACATAAGCAAAAGAATGAAATAAAAACACAGCGGCAAAGTTGCCGATAGTGTCTAGCTAAGCCAATTTAAATTACAATAAGAAGATGAGTGCCAAAATGAAAAGAAAATCTCGAAGAAAAACCACTCAGCACAAAGGGAGGAGGCAAAGGAGGAGGAAAAAGAATGGAAAGTGTTGAGATTTTGCTCATCATGTTTTTTTTTACTTTTTTTTGTGTTCGTAACACAACAAACAAAATGAGCTCCTGCTCCGCTCCTGGGTTGGGTTCCGAAAGTCATCAAGATGCCGATGCCGGATAAATATCTTATCTTACGAAAGGCCAGCAGCAGCTCCATTTCATACACAGGGACGATAGTTTGTTTCTTTTAAATAATTTCACGCAAGAGTCTCGAATAATGCTGGCGCCGTGACCAGGATACAGGCAAGCCTAAATTCTACGAGCTCACTTTTTTGTAGTAGCTTAAATTTTAACAGAATTATCTGATTTTTCCCCAGCCCCTGTAAGAAGTGTCCCTGGGGACGATTGTCCCATATTTCCCGACACCATGCATTTATGCGTTCACATGTGTTTGCATTTTCTGAGCGGCGGCATGCGTTCTTCTTGTTGTTTTCCCCTTCTAAACAGGCGCCATTTTATGTCGACAACTGTTCCGATGCGTTCATTTTCACAATTCATAAATTTTTCCCAATACCAAGTCCCGAAAAAAATATAACCTCACTTTTTGGGTGGAAAGAGTTTTCTTCACATTTCGACCCAGAGTGTGTGTGTGCTTTTTGGTTTCCTTTTTTTCCTGCACTTATCGGGCGTGAAGAAGAAAATCATCTCAGCACAGTATTCTCACCAGAATTGGACGGACGGCGGATTGTCAAGCCGGTTTCCCTTTCGATAGAGCAAACATGCCATTTTTTGTTTTTTGTTCAAACCCAATTCGAGCCACAAGCAAACGAAAAATGATCTCCACAACCACCTGCATTTTCCACAAAACCCTAGCCAAAGTTGTGAAAATTAGGAAAATGGGAAAACAGAAATACAAACACAGAGAAAGATGGGAAAAACAAGCTACAAAACGCAAACACGGGATCGCGATGACTGCGGTACGGATGGTTGGTTGGTCGCAAAGAAACTCATAATGGCCAATCGGAGAGATAAGACGAGACTGGGGCTGGCCGACCGGCAGACGGGCGCGGGTGCTATGAAAAACCCAACACCCAAGCTCCGAAAGTCGAAGACATGCCACAGTGTAAAGGGACGGAAAAGAAATCATCGGTTCCGTCACCAAGCTCGGAAGCTTTCCGTTTGGATTGGAAGGCACAGCGAGAGAGAGAGGGCCGCGTGTTTGGTGAATGTGACATTGCTCCACCCGTACACTACCAGCCAGTGAAGCAAATGGAATGGATTGTACCAGAAGGGACGGCCAAAAGGACATCGACGCTGTTGTTCCAACTTTCGGTTCCGTTGCAGAAAGAAATTCAAATTCAAATCGTTCGTAAATAATTAAATAAGAACAGTTTCTGGCGCAACCAAGCAGAGGGGGGGGGTTCGCACAGGAAAATGGGGAAAAAGAAAAATCTCATCTTTTCCTGCCTTTTCCTTGTTGCAATTTCTCTGCTCCCCTTTAAGAAAACTCTGTAAGGCATTTTCATGCCAGCGGTGGCTACTTTTCCTCCGCGGGGAATGTTTGCTCAACTGGCACGAGATGAATCCGTGTGTTGGGCTGCCTGTTTTTTTTCCAAATCATTCCCGGTCCAAAGCAAACACATCCAGCGAGGCGAGACTTTGGGGATCGGAATTTTCCCAAGTGAGACACAAAAGTAGGATAAACAA
The DNA here is from genome assembly GCA_000473375.1 of Anopheles culicifacies. Lineage (NCBI taxonomy): Eukaryota > Metazoa > Arthropoda > Insecta > Diptera > Culicidae > Anopheles > Anopheles culicifacies. Next base: position 12,540 of record AXCM01005772.1, on the reverse strand, counting down.
AAACAGACACACGGAAACGACACCGACGACCGGCCCAACGGTATGGAAGTCTTTCCCGGACGTCTGTGAAGGCGTTGTAGAGGCTATTGCCGGAGGCTTTCCAGGTTCTTCCTTCGTTATGTTTTTGGGGCACAGATGATGATTTCGTTCTTCGGTAAAATGCAGATATCACCGTGTGCAGAACGGTTGAACGATTGCGGTTCTCGTTTGCCTTCGAGAACCCATTTGTTCTGGGCCCGTGAACTTACGAGAGAACTCCTGTGTAACGCCTAAAATGAAATGTTTCGCGACAAGCGCGTTGTCAAACCACATCTCAGCGCAGCAACTTTACAAAACTTTAAATGTCTTACTGTGAGTGTTATTTTCTCTTCATTTCAATTATGTCGCGTTCAGCTGTAAAGTTCGGCCCTCACTGTGCTCTTCATTCAAGTAATCATTGAGACAACTGCTTCCATTGAAACATTTCATCATTTATTGGTGCCGTGACCAGGAGTGCGAATGAAAATAAAGCTTGGAGGAGGTTTTTTTGTTGCTCTCCCTCGGCTCAGCACAATAGCGAAGAGTACAGCTCTACTATTCACACTTCAAAACTCGATTCCAAACATTCCAGACACTTCCGAGAGAGTTCGACGACAATCCGGCGAAATGTTTGTTTATTTTTGCTTTCTTCGTTCTTTTGGACTTTGTTGAAGAAGCCCCTGTGTGAGCCCAACACGGTTGAGAATTAGGAATTCCCAGGGGATCTGTTTTGCCTTCCGTGTCCATCGAGCCTTTTCCGACAACCTACGTTTCATCCTGCAACATCCGCTTTTCCGGTGAATGCTAGTGTCTCCCGGCAGAGCACATGATGTCGCAAACCGAGAAACACACAGATCGCACTGCACACCAATACCGATAGTGTTTGTTCTCCGTTTGTGTTTGGGTTGGAAAGGGGAAGCAAATGAAACTGGCTGCTAGAGGTTCATGGGACTGTGCGTAACTTGTGACCAGAGTTTGGTTTGGAAGAAATTACTACAGCCAACGAAAACGCAAACTAATAAAAAGACAACCCCAATTTTAACGACTTCCGGACGCCATTCCGCCAAGGCTCCAGCATATTGCGAAACAAAAAACGAAAAATACTGCACAGAAAGGAATAAATAAACACGGTTACACAGCTAGCAAATGTGGCTACAACAAATGGCCAACAGCAATGTGAAAATGTAAAAGAATTTGTGAGGAAAGAAAGAACAGTTCTGCGTTCTGCCAGTCTTCTGTCTCGCTGCGTTATCTGAGTGTGCTCGAGTGGAAAAATGTTATGGAAATTCTTGCGTTACGTTTCTTTTCTAGGGCACTGATAATGTTTGTTGCCGGAAAATTGAAAGAAGTTTTCTAGTGTTTTTTGAAAACTTCACAACGAAAATAAATAAAACGATATTGAGATTTTGATTTTAAACTCCAAAACAAATAAACTTAGTTTGAAAAAGTGAAATAAAGCAGATACGAAACAAAATATTGTGAACTTCAATTATATTGAGCGTCGCTTCCATCGAAAGTCGGTCAATCAGCGCTGGCGCGTATCATAAATCCCATTAAATTATCATGCTTTTGCACGTCATCGCATCAAGATGCGGTTAGGCCCCCTTACCAGACCAGAACTCACACAAGCCCTCTATACTCTCCCCTTACGAGAGAAACCGTTTAAAATATTATCGACACAAAAGCCATCGTCCGCTAAATCTACCCAGCTCAGCAACCTAATGACATCCTTCATTGCTATCCATCCTCACTCTGGGCTTTCCTCTGTCCATGTTTCACGATGATTAACCGAAAAGCAGTCAGTTTTCTTTTGCCCACGACCGACGAGTCCGTGGACTGTAAATTGAAGGAAAATGTTCAGGCAAGGAACCAAACAAAAAAAATGCGGAAGGCACGACTTCCGGCAGTACTACGCTTGTGGTACGAGCGACGATAGAGTACGTTGCAATGTCTCAGTAGTTTAAAAGAACGTCATTAAGCATCACGAGTACAAGGTATGATTGGTAGTGGGGAATGGAAGCTATCGTTGGACATTAGCGCCATCGAGGAGGGAAAGCTATGCTGTACTGGTTATGTTAATCGAGACGATGAGTTCTACCAACGTTTTGTAAAACGAAACAAACATGTTTTGTTGCATTCTGAAATTCTTCCTTGCCATTTGTTAGCGTACGGTTTGAACTCATTTTTGTTGGCTAAAAATAATTAAACAATTTTAAGATGCTGAACAACGAATGAGGACACCTCGGCAACAACACTTTTTGGATTGATTTTTTGTTGCTCCGTCGATTCGCGTCCATATCGCTCCCGAGCAGCCGTTACGAGGCAAAATTACGCCAAACAAAGCACTGAGGAAAAATATAATTAAAACAACACGTTTTTGATTCCCAGATATGGGCCGCGTTTCGGCATGCCGTTTCGTGCTCGGTTTGGGAAAATAATGCCCACCTCAACTAACGTGCCTTGCCGCAACGGTTTCCTACGCTTACAGTCTCAAGACTCCTCGCGTAGTGCTCCAACGAAAAAACGAGCCGATTTTGCATTTTCCCTGAGCGGGTGAAATAAAATTGGAATTAATTTCTGTACCAACACGCTGAGCGGCGAAACTCACGCGCCTTGCTGTGTCACTGCCTCTGCGTCGAGGAAAATTGATAAAGAATGGCAAACGAACGGTGGGTTTTAATTTGTCGTGAAGAAACGTCGGTATGACTGGTTTAACGAGCAAGCTCCACGAGCCCAAGAATCGTTTGGTGCGATGAAAATTGTATCGACGCGATGGAAATTGTTGGCATAGAAAATAAATGAGTTTGAGCTGTGCCTTCGGAATGGAAATTGAGAATAGTAAAGGATACAACAGTAAGAAGAGGACAAGTGTTCACTTCGTTCCTTGGTGAGAGCACGCCAAAGAACCGACAGAACAGTCAGAACAACTCAACACAATTCACTCAACTTTTAACAACAACTCGAATTGTAGAATTGGTAGTTAGTGTTTAAAGTTGTCTTTTAGATTTTCTTACGATCGATGCGATCCTATCAATATTATCATAAGGATCAAACGTTAACCAAACAAATTCAAAGGAATACATGATAGTTTGCACTATGAAGAATATCTAGTGTCTCTAGAATTTTGTACAAGTTTTATTTAGCTATGTTATCACTTTTTCTACTCCTATCTTCCTCGTCTTCGCTTAAAAATGGAGAGGAAAACAAATACACACGAAAAATATTGTATCAATGTGGAATATTTTAAGGTTCAATCTAGCCACTCGCCAAGATGGTGAAGCGTTGAATGTCGGAAGTTGTCGGAATCTCGTGCGTCCAAACTTCAAACCGGAGAAGAAGCAGGTTTTCCACGTTGCCATACATTTGCATAACAACAACGCATATCAGCCACGATAAACTAACCTTCTTGCCATCCATTCCCCCTCCCACCCCACCCAAATTGCGTTCCCTCCCGAGGAAAAGGGAGCATGGAAATGGTCTTTAATCTACCCGAACCGAGGAAGGGCCGGCCGATACGCGCTGATGCTGCCTTTTCCGGCCCCTCGATTCCTCCCGTTCATTGCGCTGTGGAGTGGATTTTGCTGTTCGATGTCGACGCTTTCTAAGAGGGGTGGATACGGTATGGGGAGACACAGCATAGCGAAATGAGCTGGGCGGAGAGGGCATCTACCGGCTCCGGGAGATGCGAGAAAATGATTTTTCCAACCCGCCGACCGGGGACGAGCATTCGAAGGGAGTTTCACTCGACGGTTTTCGAAGGCGTTTTACCAGGGCCTTCTTTTTGCCTTCGGTTGGCTCGATTATCGAGTGGGATGATTTTCAAAACAGCTCCCCATACTTCCCCCACCTCGGCCCCGCAACGCACCCGGTACGACCAGAGATTACACCGAGGGCATGTAACGTCTCGCTAGGGGAATGCTCTTTGCTCGTTGTACAAGGGGGATAAGTTAATTTAGTTGTGGGAAAACTCTCGCCCGCTTGATGCTGACGCCGAAAAAAGGATGAGAGGTTGGGAGGGGAGAGAGGGAGGGAGTGTAAGGAAACAAAATTTGTTTATCAACCAGCGTCCAAGCATGCGAGCCACGTACGAAAGTCAAGTCGTCGTCCAGCTGGGACGCACAACTAAATGCTACAAATTTATGTTCCTCTTCGGTAAACCGAGAGTGTGATGGCATGTAATAGGCAGTCGAGTGATGAAGGAAAATCCAATTAAATCAAATATTATCGATGAAAGGATATCGTACGATAGGCGCGCTTCCAAAAAGGGGTTTTATGTCAACTTATTACGAGAGCGGGATCTCATAATTGTAAAGCGAGATAAGATTTTGGAAGTGATTGAAGCCAAACTGTCTCTCAAACTGAAACGAAACATGAGTGTTTCAAACAACCGAAGAAAGATGGCAGTTCAGGAAGTCGCCAATCTTATACATTTCTTAGACAAAATTTTGACATTGAAATCCATTTCTTAACGCACTTATTCTAAACTCATCTGCACGAAACTTTTTTGTTTTGTTTTAAACAATATATTACTAGATTACTAAAACTTCACACAAACATAAAGCAAGCAACTCATTCTGCCAAACTTCCTACTAAAATGGGCTAAACTTTTAAATCCAATAATCCTTCCACAACTCTTGCACTTTAACTCTACCATTGTACCATGACAATATCGCCCTCACAATGACTTTTCTCTGTGCTTCATTTCATCGAGCGCCATGCCGTAGACGAAGACACGGTAAATTCTGCTCAGAAGTCATCACGAACTCCAACAAGACCGGGACTCGCTGAAAGCAGAAGGATAGCGGCAAGAGGTAGCACAAGGTGCAACATAAAAATGGATTAAAAATTAAAATTCTATGTTATTCAAAACAATTCCCCCGAGGTGGATGGAAGGGCGAACCTTATATTCTCTGCCCTCGTCTAACGTGGCCTTGGGGAAAGTTTTCGAAGATGAGAGAACAAGGGTAGGATGAAAGCTTTTCTTTACCTGGCGCTTTTTTATATTCTTCTTCTTTGTTTATTATTATACAAACCAACACACACAAGAAGGGTGAAAATAGTGGAGCTCTTATCGATACTGAACTTCACGCCTATGATATGACGTTTAGCACCTTCAAGGGGTTGCACTAGAAACGCATATCAGCACGAGTGGCTGCTCCAAGTACAGGCCGGAAGTTCTCAACAACGGACACAAGAGTGTCCACTTTCATTATCGAGTTGCCGTCCCGGACAATATGATACACTCCGCACCGGACGAAAAAGGACACCTCTCATTCTCCCAACAAAGCTATTGATCACAGGTCCTTCTGCAATAAGTAGCACTCATTGCACCTATCGAGCACATCGTACGCGCGGCGTTCCATCATTACCCCGGCGTTCGACTGTTTATGAATGTAAATAAACAACTACGCATCCAGTGCGAGACATTCCACCGATTCCGAGGCGTATTCGGACATTCGTGTCCAGGGTTTCCACTCGAAAAACCATCGTCCACTGTGGCCAGCCTAACAGCAGGGGCTGGCACATTCACGATCTCGAAGGATCTCGTCTATCCACTTGTATCTCCCCGCAGGATGCCCTTATTTATTCGGCCGCTAGTAGCTCTCTAGCCTCATTCGTGCCCCATAGGCGTCATTCTCCATCCACGTCAGCCAATCTTCAATAACAACAAAAAGGCGGTGACGGTGGTGGACGAGCATTCGGTCGAGATGAAAGGACGACACCCACTCGTACCCCTCCTAGCATCCACACTATCTCTCCACCGTACCCGGTGCCTGGTCTGTGTTTTGTTTCGTGCCGTTTTTACGAAGCACAGGGAGAATTTTATTTCTGTTATCTGCTTTACTCTCGTTGCTGTTTTAAGCTTCTTTTATAACATATTTATGCAAATTTGTTTGTTTTTACCACCACCTCCTTACCACTCTACATCTAGCATCCAGCATCCCAGCAAAGACCGACCATCCTGTACTGCACCACTATGGCGCACGACGTCTCATTTTCTTCCTCCTCCCTTCCGTTCGCACACCGCTCCTGCATTGTGATGGGAATGAGCGCACAGAAAGAAGTTCCCATCCAACCGAAGCAGTCATCATCATGCCGAAAAGGATACACTGTGTGGAGCAGTGTGCGGAGCAGCAGCAAAAAAAAAAAAATATGGTCGACCGATCCTTGACGAGGACGAGCGACGTGGTGTCACTGTTTCAAGTGTCGAAATGAAATGCTCCACCAAGTGGGGGAGAAAGAATGAGAATCACTCTACAGTTGCTAGACGGCACAAAACCCGGCATGAGCTGAAAGGCGAACATCAAGGACCGTTTGCATTACCCCATCCGTTCTATAATAGTGCGCTACGGATTTCTACAGCAGACAGCAGGTTTTCGGTTGCCGCAGGGTGGAAAACAAAACACAGACCCGGTGAAAAATTCTTCAGCAGTGTCGGGACACTTTTCTGAGCTAATTTAAATTTTTGTTTAATTTAGGACCGAACGCCTTCTGTTCGGTGTTGTGAAGCTTTTGTGTAGCAGGAGGAGACTGTTGCTGGCGGTATACGCCTCGACTCGACTCGGCTCAAGGATTTGGACGTATACGTGTTGAGAAACTAATCGATTCTTTTCCAATGTGCTTGAGTGCTTGACGGTGTGCCGGAGATAGGTGGCACAGAGATGGAAAAGAATCAATTAATGGATTCTGGGTTGAAATTTAGTGGAAATTCGTAAATTGTTTTTATTCAGGACATTACGATACCTGATTAGGTTCTCTAATTAATTCCTATTCGGGTGCTTTCCGTTGATATATTCATTTAGGTACGAGAATTGTTGTTAATTTGTTTCGTTTATAGATCCAATTAGATACTTAGCACAAGGAAAAATTTAAACTAAAATAATATTGTTTGGTCTCTTGCCTATCGAAACTTTTCCAGAACTTTTCATCCTTCCAACATTTTCATTCGAATAACTTCCCGGTCGGAAAAGACAACTTGCGGGTCAAAAACTTGCGTCCAGCTATCAAGTATCCTCATGACCAGGATCTCAGTTTTCAGGGCCAACAGTTCTGCTTTCGTGTTTGAAGGAACAAAAAGTTGTTAAAGTTGCAATAGAAAGAGGAAGCAAGATGGATCAATTCGGTTCAACTTACGGACATCGTGTGACATTTCCCTTGGAAACTGGAAACGATGTGTCTTGGGGAGGAAGAGGTCTGGGCTAGATAATCATGGTTTCAATTCACGCCTTTAAGACACAATTTTCTAACTCAACATCGCTTCGAACTACACTGATTGGATGACGTCTAATGTAATGACAGGCGTGTATTTCTCCCATTATCCTTCTCTCACTCTCTCTTTCTTTGGTCTATTTCGAATAAAAAGCAAAGAAACAAAACCATCCAACATAAGAGGACAGGGGATTAGCGATTAAATTGGGATTCGTGTATGAGTATGTGGGTGTGTGTTTTACTCGCTGCTCCGAAAGTTTTCAAAAAATCTACGGATAGCTTTCCGTCCCACACAGCGGATCCTTGTAAGAGTGCACGTTTCGCCAGGACGAGGACACAGGGAAGTCCTACCGAAAACCGACCCACCGTGTGTGCGGTGTACACATGGTCGTCACGAAGCGAAACTAACACGTATCTTATCTGCTATTCGATGTTAATGACACTGTTCAAAGGAGGAGCACCACGGAGAGACACACGGATGTCAAAGACAGTACACGCCCGATACGTCTACCGGCTTCCAATCGCACAGGAAACGCCGGCTAACGTGTCGCTGATCCAATGTCCATTTCCGTTCCCGCGAGTCTTCCTGCTTCACTCTCGACATTCACCAGACATTCGCCATGTTTGACAGAAGCCGTGTTGAAAGGGAATGTCATTTTCCTAGCACACTAGGAAGGACGCTTTGGAAGGATCTCGTTTTTCATCGTTTACCAACCTTTTGGACATTCCTCTTTTTTCTGTCGTTGTTGGAGCTTACATGCGCATCATCGCAGTAGATGAAACCATCAAAGAGAACCCAGGGGGGGATTGCATGCTTTTGATGAGTCGTTGGCAATGTTGAATTAAAAAGAAATGATTTCAGTTTAATTGATAAAGAGAATAAAAGATGCTACTGCAACTGCATAGTATACAGCTGGTGAGATAAAATAATACAATTTCCAAACACAATTTCTGCTCGTTGGTGATATGTTACTCAACCAAATAGCTATCCAAACTGAGTTTAATTTACCGACACCCTATCGGCAAATAAGGTTCCGCTTCGAACCTGAGGTTCTGACTTTGCATTGATGGATGACTTGACCCCTTTATCGTGCGTTCATGCGCCCCAGTCGAAAAACCGATCGTATGTCCGGTGCTTGTGATGTGATGGTCTGCAGCACCACTCTGAATCTGATGACAAAGCTGTGCTGCTGCATCCGCCACCGGTCGTCCGGTGATGGATGAATCAAAACTAAGGCAGATAAATCTCTCGGAAAACGTGGTATTTGAGAGCTGCAACAGAACTGGGATCAGGTTTCAGTTTCCTGGCAAAAGCGAACAGTTTGCCATATCTTCAACACCTCGAGCAACATACCCATCAAATAAATACCCATCCTTTATAGTGTACCACACACACACCAACAAAACGACTCCAGCTCTCCAAAGAACGGTGAACGGTGTGATACCCGATTAAAAACGATTCTCGAACGGACCTGACGGCTGACGTGTGGAATGAGAACGTTTTCAGCTGTACAAATACAACCTTTGACCTGTCGCCATGTTTGCAATCACTTCCCGTGGTTAAACTGATACCTAAACCTGTGCACGAGGGGGCCTGCCTGAAGGTTCTTCAGCGTCCGACCGATTGATTGATGTTTTGGTGTTGTTTTCAACACGTTTTGCAAATGCCTGCAGTCCGTTGCGTTAGTAACCGAGCACCGTAGCAAGACCGTGTGATATGCAACGTGCAGCTCCTGCATTCCGGGTGAGCCCGGTGTAGATCCAATTTATGACCAACCATTTAGCGAGCTCGGTGGTGCGCGTACGTTCGGCGAGTTCGACCGTCATGACCTACACAAACAACCAAAGAAGTTCCGTGTTGTAAAAGTGGACTGCGTTGTGCTTCTCTCACTTCTCACGTGGAACATTGTTTTCGCGCCAGCGGCAACCAATTGATTTTTGTCCACTTACAATTTGTCATCCACTTTACCATGTGAGTCACACACCTGTGTCGGTAAAAACAAATACGTCCACTAAACGATTGACACATTACTCAAACTAAACGCCTAAATGTAGGCACTGGGTGTAATGGAATTTTCCCCCACGTGGACGATTTTTGTTCCCAACAAAGCATTCCAATCAATTACAAATCCATCACCACTCCCGTGTTCCCGTGTTGGTTATTAATTTGTTAGTATGGTTATTCCAATTTCGAAATTGAAATGTTAACTACCCGAGATCCCTCGATTCTGTCGTTCTACTTTATGTGTTTTGCTATGTGTCCATGACACGACACAGGGCCTTGGTCATCTCTAAACGATGCTGGGTAACGTTAAAATTCAATCAACAAACAATAACTGAATAATTTAGCGCACTTCCTCCACTACCCATTGTCGTTCATCGTGTCACACTCACACTCGCACCGTGCTGGACAAAAGACGAAGAAAAACATCTCCTGAACGAGGCATTGCTGCTAAAGAGCGCTCCCAAGCCCGATAAGAAGGATAATAAATGTCACACGCTTGATCTGTAAATTGTCTCCTCTAACCCGTTACCACCCATACTGCCATACTGCCGGGCCTTTTCGAGCTGATCTCACCGACACGATCTCAATCTGCTTTCAATGACGATTAGGGAAGTCTAGGAAGAGGGACTACACGCACGATGGGAAAAAAGGAATTTTCAGACATGCTTTTCCCAATTTCTTTTTACAAGGTTAACCACCCTCATCAAGTGTGTCGCTCTTTTCCCGATTGTTTGCATAGGCATGTTGATAGAACACACACACACACACACATGTACGATTACATGTGGCCGTCTCCATTTAACGCCTAATGATGATGGGAGTGAGCCAACATCGGTCCCTCATTGCACGCCGGTTCGATACCCGCGATATTATCTCATCGACTTCCGGCCGATCTTCGGCAACAAAAAAAAAAAGGCGAAGCAGGAATCTTCTTATCATACGCAAGGAGAAGTTTGCATTCGTATGAGCGGTTGAAAGAAAGAAAAAAAGCTGTACGTACAGCATTCTTTGCGACGGGCGAAAAGAATTCCCTTGAGGACATTCCTAGAGCCTTGCGCGCACTTGACACAAAAATCAGACCATTGGAATGGTGTAGCTCTTTGCATCGTCGTCTGCACAAATAGAAGCACCTGATAACGTTCCCTTCTGTCACGCTTTGTCCCCGCGCCTCGAAAAGGGTGCATTCAATATCGCAAGAATTGATCCCAATTTTGCGCCCCACGTGTAATAGTCTTTAACGTGATAGGGTGAGAGAGAGCAACCCCATCAAGATTGGCAGTACTACACCGAGCATCATAAACAAATACCCTACGGGAGGGAGAAACAGTGCCAGCCAGTATGAACGCATTCCAAATCAAAAAGTCGAACCGAAGTGCGAGCGGTTCGTTTATGTGGTTTTTGGCCGAATACACTAAGCGTTCTTCGTGAACGCAACGTTCCACACACACACAAAAAAAGGGATAAAGTTCCCTCATCAGAATATACACATTTAACCCAACAACGACTTGGAAGACACCATCGGCAAAACAAAATGGGGTTTGCGAGCAGGGAAAAGAAATTTTCGAAGGCGACGAAAAGTCAATTTTCTGCACGAGAGTCACCCCTTCCGAAGGTATTGGACAGCATGCTCTGGTAGCATGCGGCCCCTTCTTCGTTGGCAAAAGCAGCGGAACGAGATACGTAAATTCTATCTATCTGTCGTCGAGTTTCGTCTTTTCTTCTCGATTACTCCAGATAATAAGCGAAATGAAAATCTTCCTTCTTTTCATAACCTCACAACACTCGAGCACGCAGCACACGTGGCCACAAGGCCGTCCCCTACAAGGATGATTCAAACTTCCCCCCGAGCTCTGCCGAAAACTCGCACAGCCAAAGGGGTTGATTCGATTAAAATGCACTCGAGAGCAGGGCATGACAACGGAGGAGGGAGAAATTGACATCATTTAACACACACGAGCTGAAATACGGAAGGATTATTTTCATCACTAGGGACGAAAACCACAGCACTGGAGGATTTCTACGCAAAAACTCTGCCTAGCTGGATGCGGCTCTAGAGTCACAGGAAATTAAGTTCCCACCACTAACCCACCCGAATACAACTCCTCCTCGTAAGTAGGAGATTAACAAATTCTTTTCACACGTGTGGCGCAAGACATCATCTTTCCGAGACATTCATAAATTCATTTTTAAATTACTTGCCGCGCTCTGATCCTCTTCAAGACCAAGGAGTTCGGACACATATGGTTAGCACACTGTATGTCTGCGCTATGTGAAAGAATGTGTCTCGATTCTTGGGATATTAACGCGGCGTTTTGTACAACCCTTGGTACTTTCCCAAAAAACAGTACATGCCAAGATGAGGGATGATTTGAACGTTTAAATATGGCGCATCTTGTAATAAAGCAGGATAATGGGAGTTCTTAAGCGTAAGGACCCGGAACACATAGCGGCTCATGCGGACGCATATTTTAAGGAAAGTATACTGTTCTGTTCATTCCGTTCGTGTCGTTCAACAAAATCCTTCACTAATTTCTTTTCTACTGCTAATCTGGTAAAGAGCGGCACGGTACAATGGAGCCAGCACTACTTCCCAGATGTCGTGCAATTCATTCCTCATCTCGTCGGCGAACGCGTCCCCTTTGCTCATTGCACGTGTCTGGGGGATTGTTATGGCGCAATTCGCGTACGACATAAACCGATCATTGACATCATCGCTGGTCGGATTCGGATCAATGCGGACCAATGCATGCAAAGCTAGAGGTCTCTCCGGTCTCGTTGATGCTGCCGCATAGAACTACCAAGCAACTCTTCGAAGCCAATAGGATAACGAGAGGTAACCGTTGGCTTCTACATCCTGCCATGTCGAAAAGGACAACATCTAGACCAGAGCAGAGCCAGCTCAAGATGCCTGTCCCGAAGAAGACCATGATGATGATGATGATGATGATTAATTTCCCCCGAGGCAACGTACCCACGGCACAACCAGGGCACATTAGGCGAACCAACATGACAAGCGAAGCCAAGAACGATACCAGCTCTGTGCGTTCTTGTTCGATACACTTCCCAGGAAAGGTGTTTCTTGAAACCACCAGTTCGCTGGTAGCATTTTCCACATGGGTATCCTTTCCACACTTTGCCTACATCGTTCGTCAAACATCGTCAAACAAGGTATGGGACAATATCGTTCGCGATTGCTTCCTGGTGCGTCGCCTTCTGCCAATACTTGTACGTAAAGTACCGTTGAAGAATCCCAAAATTGACACAGACACTAGAAGGAAACTGTTGTAGCTTGTCGCGTAAAATTCCGC